>JAMRXY010000074.1:0-103832 GCA_024447195.1 Panagrolaimus sp. LJ2414 | reverse complement strand
TTTGTCCTATATTTTAGTGGCATTTTTAATTTTTAAAGTTTAGAAGAAGAAATCGACAGTATCAACGAGTTAAACTCGTATAAAAAATTTAGGACATTTTGGTCATCCAAAAAATTCTGGACAAATTTATTGGTGAAATAAATTTGGTCGAAATATCCGTGAATTCCAAAAATGATCGAAATCGAAATTTAAGTCTTTCTTTTGAAATTCAAAAAAAACAAACTGGAATTTCCCACAAAATGGATATTTCGATAACGTCAAGCCTAAATCAAAAAATTTTATTTTTGGCATTTTCCATTTATCTATAAAATATTTGACCCATTAAAACAGTAGTTTCCAAAATTTACATAATTCCTTATTTTTAGCCTGCTTATCAACCTGTTGATGAAGATAGTGCCGAGCTGATGAGACTTGCATCACCTGGACAAACTTTAGAAATGTTATTCTTTTCACTTTTTGGTCTTGTTGAACCTGACAATATGCCACCATTGCATTTAGTGCCAGATTTTGCAAAAATCGTTTTAAAACTTCTTTTTGGAATTTACATGATGGTTACATTGATTGTAAGTTTTTAAAATTGGAAGGTTTTATTTTATGCAAATTTTCGAAGGCATATTTTCATAATTGATGAAAAGGGTAAAAATCTTACGAAATTTGCATAAAACATGAAATCTTTACTTTTTATGATGGATAATGTAGAAAGATTGATTTTATGCAAATTAATTATGGACAACTTTGCATAGTTGAGTATCAGTTAAACACTTCTCATAATTTGCATAAAATGTTTTATCTATAATTTGAGCAAATTTGCATAAAGAATTAAAAGTATAAAGCTTCAAAAACTTGAGATATCACATTTTATGCAAATTTTCCAAAGTCTAGAGTTCAGAAAGTTTGACTTTTTGCTAATTTTCGGAGGGTGAAATTTGCAAAACGTTTTAAAAGTGCATATAGCCTTTGTCTGAAGTGAAAAATTTGCATAAATGTGCATTTTTTAATGTTTGCCCTTACAGTAATCTTCCCTATTTAATAGGTCTTGATCAATTTGTTAATTGCTATGATGTCAGATACATATCAACGAATTCAAGCTCAATCAGATAAAGAATGGAAATTTGGACGAGCAATGCTAATTCGGCAAATGAATAAACGATCTGCAACCCCATCCCCAATCAATATGTTAACAAAGTTTTATATTGTTCTGAAAGTGGCATGGAGAAATAAATGTAAGACTTTTATGGATTATTAAAAATATAAAAATGTTGAATTTTAAGTACGAGTTTGTTCACAAAAAGCTCAACAAGATTTGAGATATGAAGAAAATATTGATGCCTTTTCAATGAATGGCCAACAGGGTCGGGCTTCACCAACCCTCAGAATGGATGATAAAGATGATGGTAAGGAGTTTTTGATAAAAAAAATATACAGTGTTAAGTTACAGTACCCCGAATGTATACTGTAGTTTTTCAAATAAAGATTTTTTGTACCACGTGGGAAAAATTTCTACAAAAGTATGGCAACATTGATTGTTACAGTACCCCAAATGTGGTACTGCGTTTTGAATCGATTTGCTTAGGAACTTTTCGAAAACGTTTATGCAAATTTTTTAACGCTATCCTTTAAAATTTTTCACCAAAAATAAATAAATTAACCTTAGAGTGGTAATATGCAAATTTGCAATATCTATAATGTTGCCTAAACTTTTTCGAGCCAATATTTTTTGAATTAATACGATAAGTTCCAAATTTTAGAAAATTTGCATATGTGGTTTCTTTCTTAAATAAATTACTGTAGCGGCCAAGAAGATCTATAATACTTAAAAATTTTTTGTCCATATCCAAAATTATGCAAATTTTTTGATTCTATCGATTTCAATACTTTACAAACACCACAAAAAAACTAAGTTCTCATGTTACCTAAAAATTTGCATAAATTCCCATCCTAAAACTATAATTTTTAGACGTCGCTGGGAATCAGAATGAAGAAGCAGGACACATTCAAAATATGTCCCTGGAATCTGTGATTGAATGGAATCGAATTGTTGAAATGTATTATCAAATGAATGTCAAAAAAACACCTGCGAAAACCACCACGGAATAAAAAATTTGAAAATATCTTTTGAAACAAAATCATGATCTCTTTTAACTTATTTTTTAATTTCTTTCATAAACAATTATTACCGGTACATAATAAATTTATTAATTTTTGCCGAAATTTTTTGTTTAATAGGACATATTTATGATTGAATGATTTTTCGACAAAAGAAATTTCGCTGAACAACTCGTTCTAGATTTTTGTAGCATTTAAAACTTAAGGTAGAAAAAGTATTTGACAGTTTCATCGAATTACACTCGTGTAAAAAATTTCGGATATTTTGGGTTTCTTAAAACATCCAAGACAACTTTTTCGGCCAAATGTTATTTGATAAGGCACCCTTGAATCAAAGAATTTATGATAAATATTTGATTATGTACTAATTTTACAGATGATTCTATCAAAGACAAAGTCTTACAATATTTTAAAATTTAATCAAAATTCCGATTAATTATAGGGAAACTTTATTATCATTTTTAAATAATGCTGTGTTTGGCACTTTCGCTTCTTCAAATAAAACTTGCAAATAAAAATTACAATATTTGATTAATTTCAGTCAATAATAAAAGATGTCCCAAATATATATCATGATTTTAAATAGCTGGCAAGCTTTTTTCTTTCTCGATTCCCAAAAATTTCAGCTGCATTTTTATTTTCGAAGAAATAGTAAGAAACTATTTTGACGGCATTTGATTTTATGCCAATTGCGGCAAAAGATCAAAGGATTTTAATGATTTCCAAGAGAGGGTGCATGCTGACCTTAGTACCACAAAAACAATAATTTCCCTTCAATTTATAATCGTCAGAGAATTGTTTTAAGCAAAAAATAAAAATATTCAAATTTTTTCTCGGTCAAATTTGCATATTATCAATTTAAACTCAAAACAATTCACAAATGTTTATGAATTTCAGGGGCAAAATTGTTAATGAAACGAAGATAAAAACTTGCCTGCCATTTAAAATCGGGATTCTTATTTGGGACTTAACCTTGTAACCCATAAATTAGCATATTTACTGCTATCTTGGATTTTTATTGCAGGACAATAAAATATTCAAAAAGCTTTTCAAAAACATAAATGGGATATAAAATAGCAAAAAATTATGCTTCCAGGAAAAAATTTTTCAATGCCATAGAAACATCACCAAAAATTTTTAAGAAAATCCAATGGCAACACAAAAAACATGTACAGAAGAAGAAGACGCAAAAAAACATCACTTTGCGGAAGCTCAATTAAATCCAATTTTGAACCATTTCGGTCTTCCCAGAAATTCACGAAAATTTTTTCGGCAAAATGTTACTTGATAAGAAATCCTTTTGAATCCATGAATTTATGCCAAACAAAAATGAATATTTAATTATGTACTCATTTTACAGATAATTAAATCAAAGTCTGAATATTTTTACTTAAATTCCAAATCAATTATTAAGAAACTTTATCTTCAAAGACTCACTTTTAATTAAAAATGTCTGTATGTATAGTAGTCAGTCTTTACTCATAAACCCATTAAAATAACAAAAAATTATTAACACATATTTTTTTACATTTCAGTAATAACTAAATAATCAAGGGTGTCCCAAATAAGTATCCAGATTTTAAATGCCTCGCAAGATTTTTTAAATCTCTGTTTTATTCAAACAAAAACTATTTTGGCTTTTGGAATTCATAAATATTTGTGAACTATTTTGAGTAAAAATTTAAATGGAAAAAGCAAACTTTGCATATTGTTAATTCTAACCCAAAACAATTCTCAAATGTTTATAAATTTCAGCAGACAAAAATTGTTAATGGAATGAAGATAAAAATTTGCCTGCCATTTAAAATCGGGTTTCTTATTTGGAACATAACCTTGTAACCCATGAATTAGCATATTTCATGCTATCAAGGATTTTTGAGCAGGACAATAAAATATTCAAAAATCTTTTCAAAAACAAGAATGAGTTTTAAAATATCAAAAAATGTACTTCATGAAAATTTATTTGGATGCCATAGAAACTTCAACAAAAAGAAACTCCAATGGCAACACAAAAAACAAATTTATTCAGAAAGAAAACATCATTTCTTGGGAGCTCAATTAAATCAAATTTTGAAACATTTTGGTCTTCCGAGATATTCACGACGAAATGCCCTTCGGCAAAATGTCCTTTAATCCATGAATTTATGCCAAAGTATAATAAATATTCGATCTTGTAATCAGATCAACAACAAAAACTTAAAATTTTTACTCATATTAGAATTTGATTTTTTGACTTTCTACTGTTTAATTAATTATTGAAAAATGACAAAAACAGTTGCAATTTTCATTTCGACATCTGAAAATTTCAAATAAGATTTTTAACATTTTTTAAATTTCAGTAGTAATGCTACAAGATGTCCCGAAAAAAGTATTCAGATTTTAAATGCCTATCCACTTTTTTTCGTTTTTCAAAGGATGTCATCAAATTTTTAAATTTACAAACGTCTCACAATTGCTTTGAATTAAAATTGAAAATATGCAAATTTTCTTTTTCCCAATCAAATTTACGAATATTCAATTTTAATTCAAAGCAATTCGAAAATATTTTTAAATTTCAAGAGCAAAAAATTGCTAATGGTACAGTAAATAGAAGGCATTTAAAATCGGGATTTTTGTTTGGGACATCACCTTGTACCGCAAAGAGTAGCATATTTACTGCTATCATGGATTTTTTTAGCGGGACAATAAAATATTCAAAAACCTTTTCAAAAACAAGAATGGTTTTTTAAATATCCAAAATTGTTTGTATAGAAAATTTTGGATGCCATAGAAACTTCAACGAAATGAAACTCCAATGGCAACACAAAAAACAAATTTATCCAAGAAAAATTGCAATAAAAATTTTGAAAAAGCTCAATGCAACCGTAGACTTCTCCAACTGATGATGGAGTTGTGGCTTCATATTTTAGCCATAAACTTTTCTACTACAAAAAAAAACTACGAGATTTTGAGCTTTGAAACTTTCCGGACTTGATAAGCATGGATAGAACAACAAAATGGCATATATCTGAAATATACTGTACATGGTTTTTTGGCACGGGAAAATGCTAAAATACATTAAATGTCGTATTTCAATTTCAATGCCCAAATCGGTGCCAATGAATATATTATCTTGTTTTCTTCAATAATATTGTTTGTTAAGCATATTAAACAACCCCCAAACAATAAGTATGCAAAATTTTTTAGGGTGTCCGCAAACGTTTGTGGCTTTTTTTATAGTTTCATGGGCGGAATTGCCAATTTTTGAAATTTCGGCACTGTTATACGGAAATTTATGTGTTCAAACATGCAGAATATGAATCTGAAACATTCGGACAGATTCCACTTCTAGAAGTTTCAGAATCCTCTATTTTAGGGGGTTCATAAACTTTTGTGAAGTAGTGTAGAAGAAACAATTGTGCCAAAAAAATTAGCTCCCAGATCCTCAAATTTTGATTATATCAGTGACTCAAAGTTACCGTAACCCACATCCACACCCATAATTTGCTTTTTTCATGTTATTCTGTTATTCACAAATTACGGATTACTTCATTATGCTTTTGATTTTTTTTTGCATAAACGATTACGGTTTTGTTATTAGCCAGTTTTTTTTGGAAGAAATCTTGAAAATTGATTAATGACATCCACAACCGCAGAAGTTACCGTAATCATTCGGCATCATCAATATAATCGTTTTTCATTTGTTTTACAAAATCTTTCATAAAATTAGAACAGGAAATAAATCTGATCTTGGAGCTCATAAAGAAATATTATTGGTAAACGGATAATAGGAAATTTATAAAAACTTATTATATTATTTATTAAAATTTTATTCAAAAATGAAAAATTTAGGGAATTTTCGAATCGAATCAACGAAAAAGTCTTTCACTATTTTCAAATTTCATCAGAATTTGATAATACAGAAACCTCTTTTCAATTTTAACTAATGAATAAAGTAGGCAATATTGAGTTCATCCAAAAAATTAATTATTGTAAATTTTGACAATTTTTATAAATTCTGAAATAACTCAATAATAAAAGATTTCCCAAATAAATATCCTGATTTTAAATGACTTGCAAATTTATCTCTGTTCCATTCAAACAAAAACAATTTTGGCTTTTGGAAAAACTTGAATTAAAAATTTGAGACAAGACATTTTAGTCTTCCCAAAACATCCAAGAGAACCTTCTCGGTGAAATCATTAACTGAAATGTTATTTGATAGAATATCCTTGAATCCATGAATTTGTGCAAAAGAGTAATAAATATTTGGTCAAATAATCGGATCAACGACAAAGTTTTTGAATAATCTTTTATTACAATTTAATTATTAAGAAACTAAATCTTTAAAGGTTCACTTTTAATTAAAACTGTTCCATTTTGGATAATGGTTTCTTCACTCATAAATCCATTAAAATTACAAAAAATATTAACACATATTTTTTTACATTTCCTTAATAACTTAATCATCAAGGGTGTCCCAAATAAATATCCAGATTTTAAATGCCTCACAAGTTTTGTTTAATCTCTGTTCCATTCAAACAAAAACAATTTTGGCTTTTGACATTCATAAACATTTGAGAATTGTTTTGAGATAAAATTGAAAATATGCAAATTTTCTTTTAACAGTCAAATTTGCATATTTTCAATTTTAAGTCAAGACAATTCTCAAATGTTTATGAATTTCCAGAGCCAAAATGGTAATTGTGAAGAAGAACCAAGATAAGGAAATTAGAAGCTACAAAAAACCGGGATTTTTATTTGGGGCATCACCTTGTACCCAATCGATTAGCATATTAAATGCTATCTTGGATTTATTTTAGCAGGACTATAAAATATTCAAAAATCTTTTGTAAAACAAGAATGGTTTTTAAAACATCGAAAATTTGTTTCCCGAACTTTTTTTTTTGATGCCATAGAATCTTCAACAAAAGAGAAACTCCAATGGCAACACAAAAAACAGATTTATATATATATATATAATTATATGAAAAAATGACAAAAAATAATTTGTTTTGGGGAAGCTCAATTAAAGCCGAGATAGAAGAAGTTAAACGTCTCATCGAATTTGACTTGAATAAAAAATTTGAGACATTTTGGTCTTCCTAAAAATCCACGACAACCTTTTCGGCGAAATGTTATATGATAGAATATCCCTGAATCCATGAATTTATGCAAAAGAATAATTAATATTTGATCTTGTACTCGTTTTTCATTTAAAGTCTGAATTTTTTTTTTACTTAAATCACAATTCGATTATTAAGAAACTTAAAGGCTCATTTTTAATTAAAACTGTGCTTTGAAAATGGCACGATCTTTACTCATAAATTTATTAAAAAAACAAAAAAATATTAACACATATTTTTTTACATTTCAGTTTTAACTAAATAATCAAAGGTGTCCCAAATAAGTATCCAGATTTTAAATGCCTCGCAAGTTTTGTTTAATCTCTGTTCCATTCAAATAAAAACAATTTTGGCTTTTGACATTCATAAACATTTGTGAATTGTTTTGAGTAAAAATTGCAAATATGCAAATTTGAATGGAAAAAGCAAAGTTTGCATGTTATCAACTTTAACACTAAAACAATTCTCAGATGGTTATGAATTTTACGAACCGAAATTGCTTACATGAAGAAGATAAAAGAGAAAAATTTGCAAACAATCTTGGATTTTTTTTATTAGGACAATAAAATATTCAAAAATCTTTTCCAAAAATAAGAATGTTTTTTAAAACATTGAAAATGTGCTTCACGAACATTTTTTTTGATGCCATAGAAACTTCAACAAAAAGAAACTCCAATGGCAACACAAAAAACAAATTTATCCAAGAAGAAAAAGACAATAAATAATTTGTTTTGCGGAAGCTCAATTAAATCCAATAATATCGTTGCTATCGGAAGAAAAATCCAATACCTAATCAGCAGCGATTCATTTCTGAAGGATTTATTATGCCAAAGAATAATAAATGTTTAATCTTGTACTCATTTAGCAGAGAATCGATTCAACAATAAAGTTTTTGAATATTTTTATTTATCAACTTAGATTATATAGAAACTTTATGATTTTTAATAATGCAAACATTCCTACTGAGAATACAGATGAAACTGAAAGCTGTAATTTTATTTCATTCAATAAATTTCATAAATAACTCAAAATAAGGATAATTAAATGAGGTCCCAAATAATTATCCTAATTTTAAATGACTAACAATTTTTTTGCAAACTTTTTTCTTTCTCTGTTCCCAAAGAGTTTTCATTTAGCGAAGGAGGAAGAAACCATTTTGACGGCATTTGATCTTGTGCCGATGGCGGTAAAAGATCAAAGGATTTTTAAGATTTCGGAACGGACAAGTGCTGACGTCAGTTCCAATCATAAAAAAACTATTTTCACCGTTCAATGAACATTTGAGAGCTATTTTTAAGCAAAAACTGAAAATATGCAAATTTTCTTTTTCCAGTCGAATTTGCATATTGTCAATTTAAATTCAAAACAATTATCAAACGTTCGCAAATATCAACTGCCAAAACTGTTAAAGTGAAGAAAGAAAAAAGAGTAAAAAATTACAAACGAAACGTTAGGATATTTTTCAGTTGCACATAACCTTGCATCCCATAGAGTAGTATAATTATGATACTGTTATCTTGAATTTTTTTAACAGGACAATAAAATATTCAAAAACCTTTTTTAAAATAAGAATGGTTTTTAAAACATCGAAAATTTGCTTCGTGAAAATTTATTTGGATGCCATAGAAACTTCAACGAAAAGAAACTCCAATGGCAACACAAAAAACAAATTTATCCAAGAAGAAAAACATAAAAATAATTTGTTTAGGGGAAGCTTAATAAAATCCAATTTTGTTGCAAAGAATCATGCCTAGAAGAAGTTTGGATAATTTTGAAAAGAGACACATCTACTGTAATCAAGGACGTATTTCGGAAGGAACAGAATCTATTTCGAGGCAACATGTCTTTGATCTTTTGCCGATAACGGTAAAAGATCAAAGGGTTTTTATGATTTCTAAGGTAGCACTGACCTCATCCAGTTGACTTTCCTAAAAATGTAAACAGTTTCAATTTAATTTTTTGATTTTGAAAATTTGCATAAATAGTAACTTCAATAATTTTATAAATGATCGGTTCTCGGACGTAATAAACCTGATATTATAAATGTTGGAATCTAACATTTAAAATACATATTTTGTTTTTTAACGTCTGGCACAAAGAAACATTATTGTGCAAATTTTTCCCCTAAGAGAAACCTATTAAAATATCCAAAATATTCAAAAAAAATGTGCAATTTAAACTTCATCAGTAATTGAAATTTAATATTTTATAAAATTTCATGCTTTTTCACATGATTTCATATTGCTACAGTAACTTTTATTAAAATCAATCTTTAACCATTTCATTTAAAACAAAGCATTTTATAGCAAAAAAATTTAAAAAACATAAAAAAGATAAACATTTATGAGTACAAAGGTAACTATCGAAAAAACAGAAAAAAATACAGTATAAAAAACAGTAATAATATTGTAATTGAGAAGAAAAAGATAAATAATGAAAATTCACGGGAATAGTATATATTATTGTTTTGCAGAAATAGAATAATGTTGTTACAAATAAACTCTAACAATTCTATTATCAATACAGAGATAAAAAGAGTGAAAAAGAAATTGATAAAGAAAACAGATTAAAGAATATAAAAAAATCAACCTGAGATTTTTGCCATCATTTTATGATAATCAGAAAGATATATATAAAGAGACAAGAGATGGGATATTAAATATCCAAACATATATATTCATACATACATTGATTCAGCCAATGCAGACATCTTTCGATGAACATTTACAAAATGTTCAAAATATTCTGCAAGTTCATCAATTTCACCATTTTCAATTACAGGAAAATCTGAGACATCTGGAGAAGTTGCTTCATGTCCACAACCCTTTTGTCGAGCACCATTACTAGAATTTGATGATTGTGGATCAGATGGACTTGTCATTGCAGATGATGAAGTTGGATCTTCAGCAATATCAGCATCAAAAGAAGAAGATTTTGAAGAAATTGAAAAAGATTTTCGACGACGTTGTTGTCCAAACATTTTTCGACAAACTGCACCAAATTTTCCTTGTGCAAGCTGGAGGCTTCCAAATGAAGTTGCCCGTTGTCGAGGTTGCTTTGATGGAGCAATCTTCTTTCGAACAGATGAAGCATCCAAAGATTTTCGTGGAATTGATGAATCAAGTCGTCGAGATAAATGAGGTCGAAATCTTTTCGATGATCGAGGCCTGAAAATAATAGAAGATTAATATGGGTGAAAGAAATTCAGATATGAAAGGAATCATTTTGGGAATTGGTAATACTGCTCAGGTAGGGAATATTTAAATTATATTCCTGAACTTTTGTTAATTACAAATGAAAAATTCAACGCTCGCGTACTGTAATACCCTCACGCACAATTGTATAAAAGCGTTATTAAAAAAACTTCGGGCATTGCAGCTAATGTTTTTCTAACTAAATAAATTGTTTAAGGGATCTTTGAAATTTTCAGTATAAGAAATTTAGCAAATTCAGTTGCTAAAGCTTTTATAAATGTTATAGATATGCTTATTCTATAAAATTAATGACAATTAATCTGAGATATATATCCTCAACATTTGTGAGGCTTGAATGTTTTTGTTACAAGCTTAACGCAACTGAACGAGGTAAATTTTTGGCACTGAAAGGTTCTGTGTCTATTTAAATATCAATCCTGAATTATCAAATTCAATTTGCCTGCCAAAAATGGCTAAAGACAATACAAAATTTTTCTCATTTAAGAATAAACTAAAGCAAAACAATCTTAACCAAATATGATCAAAACTAAATTTGTTCAAGATAATCTTTTATCCTTGTCCACAACATCAAATAAAACTTACAAATCATGGACACCAAAATTGCTGCTGCTGTTACTTGAATGTGAACAACTCGCTGAACAATTTGACATTTCTTTTACGGATGTTGTAGAATATGCAATTTCATTTGATTGATTAAAGAATCCATCATCTTGAAGATATTGTTGTTGATGCCTTATTCCATTGCATGAATTAATACCATTTGTTGTTGGGAATGTAATTACTTCAGCAGCATTGTTGCAGCTATTATGAATTGTTAAATGTTGCAGTTGATTTGTTATATCATTATCATCTAATGGTATTGCAGCAGCTGTTGATGATGATCCACTTGGAAGGGTATCAGAAATTCCTGTAATTGAAAAATATATGCTTTCTATATTCAATGAGTTCATTCAGGTTTATTCTAAAAATAAATAGTCATTAATTAAAGGATTGATAAACAATTTGTAGATAAAATATTTACAAAAAAAAACACGAAACAAAAACCGCGAACAAAAAATGATGATGTCGAAAGTCTAGAAATATGTTTTTTTGGCTGGCTAGATGATGATGAGAAACTTTGACTTGTGCTGTTGTCCTTTTTTGATACAAATATATTAAAAAAAAAGAACTTTTAAAGCTGATGATGATGACAAAAAAAAGAATAGAGATGAATGTAGGCAGATAGAAAAGAGAGAGAAAGAGAACAGAAAGAAGAAGGAGGACATTTTTTGTACATACGACTCTGCTGCTGCTGTTGGGTGGTATATATGTATATATTTTAGATGAAGAAGGACAAACTGAATGAAATAAAAAAGGAACAAATGTGACTGGACATATAAAGCAGCAGATGCATCATCATCATCAACAGCAACATCGTCATTGAACAGCAGCAGCAGCAGATACAAATGTGTGTGTTTTGCAGACTATAGAAAGATAGAAGAAAAAGTCCAAAAAAATAAAAACAACTTCTTTCTCTGTCCCTTTAAAAAATATAAATTTGAACGTATGTCTATCGATCACATGAGGAGGAGAGCAAGATGAAGAAGAACAAAATAGAAGAAGAAAGAAAGAAGAAGACCGACGACCAAATGAAAATCTAAAGGAGCAAAAAAATATTTGAACGAATGTCCGCAGAAAAAAAAATGAATACAAGTTATCGCGTGTTCAAAAAAAATAACTTTCTCAAAGAAAAAACAAAGCTACAAAAATCTTTAAAAGCAGAGATAAAGACCTGGAAATTTGTAGAAAGAAAGCTTTAAAAGTACAAAAGTAAATTTTCACAAAAGTTGTTGCAATTTAATCCAAATTCAAAGCTTTAAAAATTCGAAGAACATTAGAGAAGGCAAACTGGTTACGAAATTTTTCGTTTTTTGGATCTCGAAACGAAAACACATTTTAATTGATTTGGTTCGACAAAAGACCCTGATTTTCAGGTTCATGCTGCAGAAACCTAAAAATCAGTGATATTAAAAAAGTACGTAATCGTTAGCCTGCTTTAAAGCTGATATCGCGTTGAAAGAAAGTCTGCATCTGGGGAATTTTGGAGTTTAAAGCAAATTGAGGGGGTTAGAAATGGCAGGAAAAAATGCTGTTAGATAAATACCACAGAAGCACAGCAGGAAGTTGAAAGAAGGCAACCACAAAACTATTTCGTAAGAAATTTTAACAATGAAAGAAGACAGAAAAAAAGTCTGAAGAAGGAAATAAAGCAAAACTGTTGTTCACCAAAAAAAGAAGAGAGAGAAGAATGCCGTTGTTAAGCGCTATTTTGGACATGCGCTTTTCCTTCCTTGCTAGACTTGCTTCAATGGAAAAAAGATAGAAAATCGCATGAATGAAGCTGCTGCAAGCATTTTTATTTTTTGCTTTGGTTTTGAAGGTCACATTTTTTACAGGCAGCAAGGATGTGTCTCTCAGGGATATGCCTTGGGGAAAACAGCAGGAAAGGAAAAAACAAGGATCAAAGGTTAGAATAAGTTAAGAAATTTGTAAAATACATATTTGTCTTACAGGAGGTGAACGTTTTATGTACTGTTTTTTTGGATGTTGTAACGAAAATAAATTTGAATAAATTTGCGTGTATCAAAAAGACCCTGATTATCAGATTTATTCTGCAGAAACCTGAACATCAGGGAACAAAAAATACGAAAACTGCCGCATCTATTTTTCAAAAACTAAAAGAAGGATAAACGAAAGGCAAATACGGTAGAAAAATGGAAGATAAAGTAATGAAAAGAATTTTAAAGAACTTACTTGTTAAACAATTACAGCAACTAAATAATTTGTTGAAAAAAAGAAAACAGCAACCAAACAAGTAAAAGCAAAAAGTTTAAAATGAACAAAATCTACAACACTTTGTAAGCTTTTAAACAAAATTTTCAAACTAAATATTTTGTAATTATTACAAAAATTTGCATAAAAGTACTGTCACAAAAAGTATCTGAGAAAAAAATTATTATATTAAAAAAGGAAAGTATACAAATATTTAAATTGGCGTACAAAATTAATGCTAAAAAAAAGGAAACACACAGAAAAAGAGGGTTCTCCGTAACTTCCCCTTAACTTCTCCGTAAGTCGTTCGTGTTATTCCGGAGAAGTTAAGGGGAAGTTACGGAGTGCGGTTTCGTGGTAAGACAATTTTTTTACAAATCAACCGCAAATTAAAAAAATTTAATTTTTTGATTAATTTTTTTATCTTTCGTTGATGATAATCAGCTAATTGCCAAAATTTAAATATCCAAGCTTTTTTTTAAAGCTTGGATATTGCAAATCTGCCCGAAGGCGGATTTGCAAAAAGCAGTAATTCAAAATTTAATAGCGATTAGGCTGGGCCCGATCTTTTCGACACCGAAAACCGGAGTAGAAATCCAAAAAAACTGCTGAAAGTTTCCTCTATTTATCAACAGAGAAAGAAGAAAGCAAGAAGAGGTTGGCTTTTGTTGGCGCAGGCGACAGAGATCCAAAGACACGCTCTTTTTTAACTCTCTCTTTTTCTTTTCTTTTTGACTATGTTTTTGTTAAAGGGAAGTTACGGAGAAGTTAGGGGTTTTCCGTAACTTTTTAAAGAATTCCGTAACTTTGGCCTTATGTGGTGCTTACGGAGAAATTAAGGGGAAGTTACGGAGAACCCTCTTTTTCTGTGACATTGAACACAAAACTTTTAGAAAATTCAACATTCATTTTCAGAGTCATGAGAAAACTTTATTGATGGCAGAATGCCAAAAAAAGTGTCAAAAACAAAAAAAGTTTTGTGTTCTCGACATAAATTTTTTGTTGTTGTTGTTGTCACACGAAAAAAAGGGGATAATTACTTTTTTTAGGCTTTTTTGTAAAAAAATTTCATTGAAAAAAATACACATTAAATTTTTTCATTCATTTAAATTTTTTTGCCGACTGTTTTTTAGTTCTTTTTTTACATTAAATTATAAAATTGCCATTCTTGGAGCAGCAGCAATTTTTCTCACAAGGTCGTTTTTCAGAGATATAAATAAATGTAAAAGTTTTGTTGTTGCTTCTGTTTGTGGTTGTGTTTTTTAGTCTAAAAAATTTTTAGAGAGAAAAAAAAGTGAATGAAAGAAAGTCAATGGCAGGCATGAAATTCAGCTGCAGGAAGTTTTGTGTTCGATTAATTGTTGGACTTCACCCTCAAAAATGGTCTTTTTAGATATGAAAAGGTTATTATTTTTGAATCATTTTTATCTCATTTTGTAGGGAATATCAGACAGTCAAGGTACATGTTTTTTGGCGATATTTCAGCTATTTTTTGAGATATGAGATATCAAAGTTTAAAAAAGTCTTCAAAAAAGTTTTTCAAAAGTTGTTGTTTTTTTCAAACTGATGCCACACGTCATGTTTTTTTCAAACTCCCGCGTGTAGAAATTGCTAGAAAAAATAGCAATCAATCGCTGCGAGACCAAAAAACTTTCAAATTTTTAAAACTTTTTAATAGATATTGTTTCTAAAAAGTAATTTTTAACGTTATTTCTTTATCCTGTTATTATCAGCCAGTAATATGGAATATGACAGTACCAAAATTGACACATATAACGTGCCTCTGGAACGCAGAAAATTGGATTTTTCTAAACTCACGATTATACTCTACACTGACAATTTTAATACGTCAAATTTAATATTATGCTGCTCCATATTATCTGTAGATAGTGATAAGATAAAGAAATAACGTTAAAAATCATTTTTTAGAATTATTATAAAAAAAAGGTTGCGTAAGTTTGAACTTTTTTTGGTCTCGTAGCGATTGATTGCTATTTTTTCCAGCAATTTCTACACGCGGGAGTTTGAAAAAAACATGACGTGGCCATTTTGCCATTTTTGAAGATAAAATGCAGATTTTTTGATCATTTAGTGCAGAAATGTCAGGAGTTTCAGAATTTATGCAAATTTGAATGCCAAAATGGTATCAGTTTAAAGAAACGACGATTTTTGAATATTTTTTGTGACTTTTTTAAACTTTGATCTCACATCTCAAAAAATAGCTAAAAAATCACCAAAACCAAAAAAAACAAGTACTGCAACAATCTGATTTTTCCAACAAAACAAGATAAAAATGATACAAAAATAATAACTTTTTCCATACCAAAAAGACTTTTTTAAAAATGGGAGTCCAACAATGAAACGAGCACAAAACTGACAGGGGCTCTAAAATTTTTTTGTTCATAAAATTTTTTTGTGACATTTGTTTCACTTTTGTTATTTTCTTGGTTCAAATCATAACTGACAGCTTCAAAAAAAGATAGAGATAATATTTATTTTAAAAAATGCTGGAATTTTTTTTGTTGTTGACGTTTTTGAGTGAGAAAAAAAATTGTATGCGTTTAAAAAAAAGCAGTAGTAGCAGGAGCCTTGAAAAAAAAATAAATGTGTTTCTGCTTTTTATGCATATTTTTTTGTTTTAAAAAAAGGCAGCGGGAAAAACATCAGGGAGAAAAAGATGGGAGAAAAAAAAAGTGAGTGTGGTAGTGTTTGTCTTTGTTTGAATCGATCGATTTATTTTTTGGAGGGGGGTTTATTTTTTTCTTTTTTCCCGCTGCTGCTGCTGCATTTTTACTTGATTGATTTTTGTCATTTTTTGAGATTTTTTTCTAGTGTCGCAAAAAAGGATTTTTTGGATTTTTGACGTTTTAAATAGTTTTTTTTATGCAAATTTTTGTGACTTTTTTCACATTTGTCTCCAAAAATTTTGATATAATTATTTTGCCTTTCTTCAAAAACATCAAATTTTTTTGGTTTAATTTAATTACGCTTTCAAGCGTTTTTTTACATTTTCTGTTTTTAAAAAACGTTTTTTGCTTCCATTTTAAATCCTTTTTTAACCCTATTTTTTTGTTGGACTCTATCATCAAATTTAATGTACAATTAAAATTTTTTTTTGTACTTTGTCTTATTTTATGATCTCAATATTTAACCTTTTAAAAGTAGAATGTACTTATTCATATTCCCTCTATTATAATCTTCTTCATTTTTTTTGTATCTACAAAATTATATACATTCTCGATAAATATGTATGACACATATATTTTATTACATTTTTGTACAACTCGTTTTAAAAATGTGAATATAATATATTAAGAACATTTTTTCTATTTAATTGTTGCTCATTTGTGTTTTTGAGCGATGGCAAGGTTGGGAAACATAATTCAAAAAGCCTTCTATGTGAATTAAAAAGTTGAGAAATTTTATTTGATTTAACTTTTAAGAACAATCGCTTAATTTTGACAAATAACAAAATTACAGTAATTTTTAAAAATCAGTGTTGTGCTTTTTACTTTTTGTCGAGTCGATGGGAGTCGACTCCGAAGTCGATTAAACGACTCCGGCGGCATTCTCAGCTTTGATGTTTTGGAAGCATTCACTCCGACTCCGGAGTCGGAGTTGCAACAACACTGATGAAAATGTTCTTCATATTCATTTTTTGTAGATGTTGTTTGTTTTGTCATTTATCTAAACATATAATTTTTTTTTTGTTTTAAAGTTCTGATTTTGCTTTTCCATTGTATTATATAATTATATTTTTAATAGTTGAATGTAAATCATTTATCTTAATTCCATCTTCTGCGTTACATTTTAAAGCATACGTTTTTACGATTTCGCCTCCCTTTCCCCCCATTTTTTTAAATTTTCAATCTATTAAAAAAGTAGAGAACCGTTTAAACTTTAAGTTTATTGTTCTTTTTCGTTCATTTTTTACGTACATTTAACGTTTTGAACAACAACATTTTTTTCTTGTTTGCCCCACCTAAAAAGTACCCGTCTTTTTTCATTTTTGTTGTTCGACAACTTCGTCCTTTTTCTACTTTTTTGACATCAACAACGACTGTTGCTGCGCAACTTTTTTTAAATGTCAATTGCAACAGCAGCAAGAATGTTGTTTTATTTTGACGGAATAAAAAAGTCAATAGGTTTTATTTTTTCATCAAAAATAGTTTAAACAATTTTTTTTATTGTTCTTTGAGATTATAATTAGTTATAGTTTTTGAGTTTAATAATTGATTTGAGGTAGTAAAAATGTAAGTAAGTGATATTTTTTTGATTGATTTCTCCTGATGCCTGAATTGTGTCATCAAACGAAAAAGAAAATGAAAATACATCATTTTCGTTTCAAGATACAATTTGGGCATCACGGGAATCTCAATAAAAAACTGTTAAAAAGCCTGACACCTAACAAGAGGCTGCGATCAACATTTTTTATCCCTGATTTTCAGGTTTGTGCAAGATAAACCTGAAAATCAGGATCATTTTGTTTGGGCAAATCTATTTGAGAATTTATTTTCCTTACATGACTCACAATAATTTGAAATAAAAATCCTTTGATTTTTGCAAGATTTTTGAATATCAGCAAAAAAATACTTCGTTTTTGAGTGGGAACAAAAAAGTTTAACAACGAACTATTTTTGGCTTTTTATATTACTTCCAAAAATTTGCCTTGAAAAAGTAGACGAATGCAAACATGACATTTAATACATTTGTTGAGAAATTTTTGGTTTTTGACTTTCCAAAAAAAGCTTTAAGCATGCCAAGGCATTGCCATATATATTCGTAGACGCATATCTTTTTCTTTATTTCTCATTACAGAAACTCATAAGCATGCATTTTTTATTAGTTATTTTTAACCTTTTCAATGTCATTAAATCAGGCATTTTTTGGCATTTTTTCGGCATTTTTTAGGCATTTTCTTTAATAATGAATATAGAATATCCAATATATCCAACATATATGGGGCTGCTGTCAGGTTTAATAAAAATTCATTGCCTTTTTCCCATTTTTTGCTTTAATTATTTTTTTATTATATTCGATTTCTTTTTTTGCTGCCTTTCATTTTTTAGCGCAAATGTTTTTTGTTGCTTTTGTTTTTAATATTATTATTTTTTCCTTTGACTCTAACTAAAAATGGCTCCACTTTTTTAATGTTTTAAAAAGTGACTAACTAATTTTCTTCGATACTGTTATTTTTTGTCACCGAAAAAAGCCTTTTGATTCACCATTTTTTTGTTTTTTAAAAAACTTTTTAAAAATTGTATCAACATTTTTGCTGTTCTCGAAGTCAATCAATAAAAAATGACTTTTTTCTACGATTTTTGTGAATCACTTTTTTTTCAACTGTAAAAACGCAACAACCAAAAAGTATTTGTCACCGAAAATTTTGTCATTTTTATTACTTTTTTCCGTTTCTTGTCAGAGCAGGAAAGTTTTACAGTAATCGAACCTCATTACTATGAAAAGTTGCATCTCTTATGCAAATTTTTCTACCAAAAAGTAATTGTCATCTAAAATTTCTTTTTTTTCGTTATTACTTTTTTGACTTTTTGTCAAAGAACAAAAATTACAGTAATCAATCGTCATTGCTGTGTTGCCATAAAAAAGTTGCATCCCGTATGCTAATTTTTTTCCGTAAATATAAAATTCTAAAACAAATTTTTTGCTTAAAGTTGGCGGCGGGTTACTTTTTACTTTTTTGGGTCTCGTTACGAACGCTGATTTGAATGGATTTGCCTCAACAAAAACATCCTGATTTTCAGGTTCGTGATGCACAAACATGAAAATCAGGAATCAAAAAAGTACATAAAACACCGCCTTCTTTGAACTTTGGTATCTATTTTTTCTTGTATTTATTGATTTTTGTGACTGTTCTTTTTTTTCTTTAATGACTGCTACACTGTATTTTTTGTTTTTCTTCATCATCAGGTGATGTTGGTTAGGTTTGTTTATCGGTCTTTTTTTGCGTCTTGATTTTTGTGTAAGCTTATTTTTTTATTCTTTCGACCCCACAAATTGTAAGAAAAATGACTTTATTTTTGTTTTTTAAAAATAAGTTTAACGCTTCTAATTTAACAAAAATGACAAATTTTAAACGATTTTTTACCTATTTTTCTGCTTCATCAAAAAATTTAAAACAAGTTTTTTATTGTTTTTTTTGTTAAACTTTTTTTTTGCAAAACCGCATTTTTTTAAAAAAAGTGTAACGATTTTTTAATCTTTGCTTTCTTTTTTTCAAACTGCATTTTTGTGATGTTGTTGTGTCATCAAAATTTTTGATCAACTTTTTTATACCTATTAAACTTTTTTATATGGTTAGTTTATTATGATATTATTTTTATCAGTGCCATTTTTTCTTTTAAGTTACGGTATAAGTGACAAAAATGGCACAGTAATATATCTCTTAAGTTACCGTATAAGTTGTATATTACTGTTACTGTATTTGTGTAAAAAACGAAAAATTGTTTATGACCCTAAATTCAATTAAAACTTTATTTGAAAACTGTCATTTTTGTTTTTATTTAAATGCCATGGCATTTTATTTTTGCCATTATCATTTTTAAAAGAATGAAAGCTCTATTACTTTTTTGAATTGCCTTGATGCCTGAAAAATGTTTCTTGAAACGAAAACGATGTTCTTTTTCGTTCTATTTTCGTTTCAAGATATAATTCAGGCATCAGGACAACTTAATTAAAGTTTTCATCTTCTTATAAAGCCTTTGTGTTTTCTGTTGTGCTCTGTTTTTGGTATATAAATATTTCCATAAAAAGTTTGTGCCTTTGCTGCAACATTCTTTCTATTTTAAAGAGAAACATTAATTTATTATTCATACATATTTATGTATGTAGAAAAGTGTAACTCCATAGATACCACAAACTTTTAGCTTTTTTTAATATTGCCTTTTTTGAACACAAATTTTTTATAAGTTCTTTTTCGTTGTTTTTTGCGTGTTTTCTTGCATGAAGCTCTCAATTCTTTTTTCCCATTCATGCCTTTTGTTTTTTAATGTTTAAAAAGGATATTTCAAGTGATAGAAAAAATTTCGTGGATTCTAAGTGTTTTTTTTCTTGTTGTTGTTGTTCATCTTTTTGAAGACATAAATATAATACATCTATAGTTCAAAAAGCAAATATTAAAGATTTTTGAAGACTTTTTTTTGCCATTTTTTTGATGTTTTTTTAAATGAATTTTATCCATTTTATTAAAAAAAGTCGACGGTTTACGTTTTTCTTTAATCCCTGATTTTCATGTTTCTGCAACAACACGAACCTGAAAATCAGGGACTTTTTGCTGAGAAAAATCCACAAATGAATTTATATCTATTTATATTGAATTTATTTTCGTTACAAGACCTAAAAAATGAAAAAAGTTCGCAAACCGCTGCTTTCTGTGATCTCGAAAATACAAAGTTATGCAAATTTTTGTAATAAATATAAGCTTATCAAACAGCAGTTTTTCCTTCGCGATTTTCGTGCCTAAATTTTGTTTCTCTCGTTTCCTCTTCCCAATATTTATGCAAATTTTTAAAATCATCGTTTTTCAGAATGGACGAAACAGATATTGAAAAGCAGCCTTTGAATAATGATTTGCATACAAGTGATACAAAATCAACGGTGATCATTTCAGAGGATGGTGATGCAACAACGGCAATACAACCAAAAGTTGAAACTCATACAGTTTTAAGTGCCATTGTTAAATCAACAGATGGAAAATTTCATCGACTTTCTTTTGATGAAACGGATAAAAAGTTGGAGCTGATGTTGCTGAAGTAAGTAAATCAATGTTTTTTGGGTGCGACAAATTTGCATAAGTTAGATTTTATGTGAATTTTTTGCTAGAGTAATTTTAGTTGAGAAAATTATGTGGAAAACTGTTACTGTACTTTTTCCAATTCTGTAATGTTAAAGAATAATAGTTGTTTTCAACAAATTTGCATAAATTAGATTCAATGCAAACTTTGAACTACTGTAATTAAAATTTAGAAAGCTTTGTTAAAAACTACATATTACTGTACGTTTTTGACTGCAATAAAGATTAACAAAAATTACTATAGTCGATCACGAAAAATTTGTATATGTTAAAATTTATGCAAATTTTTAATCGTAAGTAAGTATAGCTAAAAACTATTATTGTATTTTTTTGATTGGCATAATGTTTAAGAATAATTACTGTAGATGTTTGTGACAAAGTGGTATCAACCAGACTTTATGCAAATTTTTTGCTACAGTTATCACAATTGATATTTACCATTGATTAATAATTTTTTTTCAGATCTGATTCAACTCCAACAAAATATAAAATGTCAATTTCTTTCTCTGAAATAGTTACAATAAGAAATTCTCGAGTGAAACTTTCCGGAGGTCTTCCAAAAGTTCCACCTCCAGATGATACTGTAACAGATAAGAAGCATCCAAATGCAATATTTATTTATTATGCCGTTCGAAAAAATGTATATATTTGGAGAATTCGAGAAGCGATTATTCTTTTCACGACAACACATGACAAGAAGCAATGGATTGATTTGTTGCAAAATGCCCTAAGGGAATATGAACCAAGGCCAAAAAGCTTGATAATTTTTATTAATCCATATGGTGGAAAGGGAAAAGCAAAATCAATTTATGATAAACAGGTTTGTGAAAATAATAATCTTTTTGTAATGTATAACATCGGGACAGTCCCTAAAGGCATTTACCGTAATTTTCAAAAAATATACACAAAAATCCTTATTTTCTAAAAACCCACTTTTTTGTCAGATTTTATTCTTTGATCTTTACCGCTTTTTAGGTAAGCGTCAGATTTTGACTAACCCTTTTTCCAAAACTGTTGACGTCAGATCTGTGAAATCCCTTATCATTATTTTTAAAATTCCTAAAATTTTTAAAAATTTGCATAATTTAGAAAATATATATTCATGTCAATTTTTCATTTTTAATCATTCAATCTTGAAAATTTTTGTTGCAAATGTCCTTAAATGTGACATATTTGTTACAGGGTTATGATTTTGAAAGCTTTGACCAAAAGTTTCTTTTTCAAATTATGCAAATTTTTTGAACTTGATTTTAAACCCCTTTTAAATTTTATCACTGTTTTAGGTGGATCCAATTTTGGCATTGGCGAATATTAAGCGTCGAGTCGTTTTAACAGAGCGGGCAAATCATGCTTATGACATTTTACAAGAGATTGAAAAAGAAGAATGGACAACAATTGATGGAATTATTTCTGTCGGTGGTGATGGTAATTTTTTAACAAAAAATTTGCATAATTTTTAAGTTGCAACTTTTAGGTCTATTCAATGAATGCCTTTGTTCAATTGTAATTCGAATTCAAATTGAAAATGAAAAGGATATTCGAGATATTAATGTTGCAGCACTTGCAAAACCGCCATTCAGATTTGGGATTATCGGTGCAGGATCGGCAAATTCTATTGTTTCATCCGTGCATGGAGTTGATGATTGTCCAACTGCTGGTAAGTGTTTTGCAGAAAATGTGTTTCATAGTGTCACATGCCACATAAATGTTACATATTGTCACATGTAACAAAAGTGTTACATAGTGCTACATAATATTACATGTTACTTAAGTCACTTAAAAGTTAAGTTTCAAACTAGTGTTACATGTCACACAAATGTGACATTTTGTAACATTTTCGGTAGTAGCTTTGTGACATCAATCATAACACTTTTTATAAATTTAAAGTGACAAAAAACAATGTCACATTCAATCCAGAAATTGCATAAGAGTGTTACAAATTGTCACATTATAACATTGTCACATAAAAATACTGTGACATATTTGTTTAATGACGTTACTGTAAATGTTCCGCCTTTAAACTTCGAACTTCAAAAAACTTTTTCACAAAAAAAATTAGCATAACTCTGATTTTTAGCTGTTCATATTGCCATTGGCTCCAAATGTTCTGTTGATGTTTGTACAGTACATGAAGGACAAAACCTTTTGAGAATATCCGCAAATGCAATTTCATATGGTTGGTTGGGGGATGTCCTGAGAGATTCCGAGAGATATCGATATCTTGGACCAATTCGATATCAATGGTCTGCTCTTCGAACAACAATCCGGCATCCATATTATTTTGGACGAATTGCTTTTTGCTTAAATGATGGCGAAACTGCCAAAGCCATTGAACTACCAGAATGCAAAAAACCTTGTGAATATTGTGAAGGGTAGGTTTGGAGTTTATGCAAATTTTGAAGTTGTAGTGTTTACAATGGTTAAAAGTTTTTATGCAAATTTTAAAATATCGAGAATCTAAGGAATGTTAAAAATCCAAATTTATCAAAATCAAATAATTTTTTGTTAGTAAAAAGCTAAGCTTGTGTGGAAAATTCGCCCAGTTGAAAAGGCCGACGGAAATTTCGCCTGGTTGAGATTTTCGGCAAAAATTTCAATGTCCAAGGTTGAACTTAAAAACCATTCTGGGTACTTTTGTCGTTAACGCCCCCCTTCATCTTGCAAAATTTTTCTAAGTTTTTTTCTTCAACAATGTTCAGCAAGTTTGAACACAAACTTGCAGAAAAAACTGTTGAAGAACAAAACATAGAAAAGTTTTGCAAGATGGAGAGCAAAATGACGACCGTTCAGCAAAGGAGTGAACATGTAAAAAAAGCCTGAAATTAACGTCATCGAAAGCTTTTATACTGTTTTGATGATTTCTCATGCAAATTCTTGAAAATTTGAATGTTTTTGAATGAGGGGGCGAAAAGAACAATAGTACGCCGTAGTCTTCTTTTGTCGTTAACGCCCCCCCTTCGAAAATGAACAAAAATCGAAAATGCAAATTTGCTTCATTCCAAAAATTTTCCGTTCGCAAGATGAAGGGGGGCGTTAACGACAAAAGTGCCATGATCGAAATCGAAAAAAACCATCCTATCACTATTTAAAAATTTCGATTTTGACCATTTTAATTTTATCGAAATTGTAAACTTTGATGTTTATATTTTAGATCAAAATCTGATCCAATGTATCCATATCATTGGACCACTGATTTCACGCATATAATTTGTTGGTAAGATCCCTTTTTTATCATTTTACCAACCTTTCTCCAACTTTCTCCATTTAGTGTTATCCCCTGCGTATCCCCCTTCACTCCTTATGGTCTCGCCCCAAATACTGGAGTTGGAGATGGGTCAATGGATTTGGCATTACTTCCACGGGTTTCAAGATGCACAAATTTATCTGTAATGAGAAAGGTGGCAATGTATGGGGGAAAGAATTTAGCATCACTGGAAGAATCGTTATATTGTTATCGTGTGAAGAGATGGTCCTTCACCCCTGGGGCATTAGTATCCCCCACAAAATGCTGATCATGATCCAAAAGCAATTCGACAAGGCGCATGGAATCTTGATGGAGGTAAGAGAGAATTATTGATTTTTATTTGATTTCTTAAAGTACCTTAATTAGCATCAAAGTTAGATGTATTCGACTTCCTTCTTTTCGGTTCTTCCTTGTTAATTTGATGCTTATAAGAAAGTTCCTGTAATACCGTATACTTTTTTTCCAATGAGTTGTTATGTTTGGGAATTTTTAGAGATCCTTTCCTTGGAATTTTAGTTTAAGGGATTTTGTTTTGAGTAGCTTGTAAATTCTGAGCGTGCCAATTTTGGGGGATCTTGATCGAGTGACAAGATTGTTAAACTTTTATTAGTAACATATTTTTAGAAGGAAAAATGGAAAAAGATTAGAGATTAAAAAGGGTTTTTTAAGCATACTTTTAGGGCATATCAAAAGAAATTTGCATAAAAAAATTTTTGCTCTACGTATAGATACAACAGTCTCGTCCAGAGACTTCTGCAGAGAGGTTTTCTCCATGTGAAATCTTAAAGCTTAAAAATCCTTAGATCTTTTGCCGCCGTTTGGACAAGATCAAAGGCGTGCTTTAAAATGGTTTCTGCCCCTTCTAAAATAAAATGATGAGAAACTTCTGGTCGAAATTCCAGAAGTTCCCAAAATTTGCATTTCAACAATGATTTTGTATGTAAAAATTAATCTTTTTCAGAAATCCTTCCCCAACCCGCTGATAAAACCCTTCATTTCCGGGTTCATCCATCTCTGATCAATTACTTCGGTCGTGAAATTGATTTAGAAGATAAAACTTATCGTCGCTGTTATTGCTGCTCTACAGAATCTAAAGTGTCAAATCTCATTTATACGAGTTAAAAAAAAATCCTTCTTTCTTTTTTTCGTTGTAAAATTTGAATAATTTTTTTTGTAAAAGCCGTAAATGACTTTTTTTTGAATTCCTGCAAAATTTTTATTATTCTTATTATTTTTGTTATGGCAGAGAATCTCATTTAAAAATGTGTTTTTTTGTTCAGTTTCGTTTTTTTTGTGATGAAAAATTTTCAAAATTTGTGATACCGTGATAATTTTTGGGTTACGGTAATAAATAAATGTAAATGTTACCGTATACCTTTTTTAACTATTGTTTTTTTACCATCATTTGTTTGTTTGATTTTTGCCTCTGTTTTTTTTTTGTTATTATTTTAAAAAATTCACTTTTCTGATAAATATTAAATAAAAATTTGAATACGAAAATTATAAAACTGTTGTTCAGATGTTTTTTCCCTTTGATGTTTGCCGCTATTTAAGAGGTAGATAGTTAGGTACTTTTTAACTCCCTGATTTTCAGGTTTGTGCACCACGAAACTGATAATCAGGGTTTGTTGATTGGGGCGAATTTATTCAAATTTATTTTCGCTTCGAGACCCAAAAAGTAAAAACAACTACGTAACCATTATGGATATTTATGATATATATTAAATTATTAATTATGATTGATACAAAAATGATACGGATTATTTTAATCCCCAAATGCGTCATAAAAATAAATAATTGGAATACATTCAGGTTTACAACCCTTCAGGGGTTGTTTCCTGCTTTCACAATTTAATCGACATTTTCATTTTTTTCACATCGATGAAGCTTGCATGGATTTTTGGCATTCGGTGAGATCCAAAGCTGGATTATAACCCTGGAATACATATTAAAAATTTTGCATAAAGAGTTTAAAAAACATACAGAAACTTTTACACCAAAAATAATTATCAGCAAAATTAAAGAAAGAAAAAATAGAGCTTTCATGATTATTTTTTCGTTGACGATTAAAATACGTGGAAAATGTTTTAAAAGTGTTTTTAATACACTTTCAAAAAAAAGAATAGACAAAAGAAGCTTATTTGCAGTTTTTTATCGCCGCCGCCGCAATTATTTGAAAAAAAGCTTTTTATGTCTGTTTTTTTGTGGGCGCTTTTTAGGCATTAAAAATATTAAGGAAAAAAACAAAAATAAATCGAATGATTTAATTGAACTAAAATTAAAGTCAGGATAGTAATTTTGGTTTCAGAGATCAAGGATATTATTATCAGCAGCGTTTTATTTTTGAACAGTAAATAATCATTTCAAAGAGTACGTCTTTGATCTTCTGCCGACGAGTATTTGGTGTTTACATGACAAAATTGGAGCAGCTTATCATTATTAATGACTTGAAATTTATTTTTGATATACCGTAGTCTAAAGTATACATTCAATTTTGTCAAAATAATCTATTTCGAGAATAATGTATTTTATAGATTTTTTTTATTCTTAAAAATTTGAATAACAACATATTAAAAATACACAAGTTTTTGCCTTATATGCTAAGATTAATGAGGATTAACAAATTGTGCAACTTCAGGACCATCTCGAGGACCACTTCGAGTATAATCATCATCAGTATCAGATCTGGCATCAGCAAATCCCTAAAAATTAGAATATTATTACAGTATTTCTCTGCATACAGTATACCTTTGCAACCATAAATTCTATTGTACCAGGAACTAAATCTTTAAAACGGGGATCACGTTTTGCATGTTTTGCAGCTCGTAAAGTTTCATTAAAAATATCAGAACAAGATGAAATGAACACTTTGAGTTGCTTGAAGTGGAAGCTCTGCCGCTGGAGTTTGGGCAGGTGTTGATCCAGGTGTCGGGGTGCAGGTGTTGATGGCCTTGAAACATTTGAAGTTTTCGATTCAGTCGGCTTGGGAGGAACAGGAGATTGTGGAATTGAAATTGGAGTTGAAATTGGTGTTGGACGAAGTTGTGATGACGGTTAAACTTATTGATGGATGATTTGGTATTCGGTGTTTCCTGGATGGTTTTGGAGCTGGACCAATTAAGAAGATAATTAAATTTCCCCAAATTGAACGCTGTTTTCGAATTGCTTCTTCTGCTTGCGTTTCAGTTTTCAAAATTTGTAGATTGTTTCTTTCTTTGATGACTACGGTAACATCGAAGACCACAAATTACGATAATACAAATAAGAAGCAGCAATCTAAAAATAAAAAGCTAATTAAAAAATTTGATTTTTTTCTTTATTTAAGGTCAAATTTATTAAAAAGAGTTATTTGGAGTTCTTAATCGATTAAGAGAATTCTAAATCCGAAAACTTTCTTTGGGTGGATTCAGAAGTCAATATTCAAAATTTGTAAAGCTGGCAGGCATCGAAAATAATAAATGTAAGCATAAAATTAAATATGCAAACATTAGCTTCTCAATCCTGGATACTGTATTAATGGAAGCTGAACAGAAAAAAGTTACGTATTCAGAATAGCGTTACCTGATTCAGAATCCACAGACACATATTTTTTATTATTGTAGCATCTCTATTCTTTATATCAGAATCAGATAACGCAATTCTGAATCCTGAGTTAAAATATTAAAAAAGAAATGGTCTTTTGTAACATCAAAGGTTTAAAAAAAGCTATGGGATACTCTAGCCTAAAAAATTATTCAAAAACAATAATTTTAAACTATATATTTATAAAGTAAGGTTGAACTAATAAAAGTATTTAAAAAATCATACCCAATAAGGCCACCAACAATAATTCCAATTAACATTCCCATTGACATTCCAGCATCATCAGATTCTTCAGTTTTTAATGATTCAGGAGATGACACAAACGGAATATTTGCTGAAGATGATGTTGATGTTGATGTAGACATTGATAATAAACTTGAGAAACTTGAAGAGCTTTGTTCATTAACGTAAAAGCCAGGATTATTTCCCTTCAAATTATCAGATGTTGTAATCGATGATGATACTGTAGATATTCTTGTCGTTGAAGTTGATGTACTGGTTAATGTAGACGTTGACGAACTTGTTGTTGTTGATACAGCAGTTGATGGAATTGTAAAAAATGCAAATTTATATGGTTCAGGATAAGGTTTTGGGAATCTATATTTTTCTTCTTCCAAATACTTCAATTTGAGATTAACCCCATTCGCGTCATAAAAACTAAAAAAATCGTAAAATGCAGAATAAATTGAAAAAAAAACAAACAAACTTACAGTTGCTTTCATATTAATGGGACTATCAATCTGAGAAAAAATGAAACGAATATGCCCAAGAAAATTGTAATTCCAGTACAAAGTTCTGCTTTTAAATAAATTTTCTAGGCCATTTTGAATTTGAATAAATTCCTTTTCAGGATCAAAACTGACAGGTTCCTCTCCATTTGCTTCTAATCCAATTCTAAAATAATTTGCATAATGGGATATCAAATATTTACTAAACAGCTTTTTCAACAAATTCAACAATCTCAAATAAAATTCTACAAAAAAAATCAATACTTACCTGACATCTTTGGTAAATCGTTTGATTATTTTCCAATTCAAGTTTCACTGTAAGGTTTTTCATTGTTTCAGAAGATATATCTTTGACTTCAATCCAAACTACAGTATCCCCATTATTGTTAAGACGAACAAAGCTTTTTCCATTTTCATTTTTGAATACTTCATTTGGTTCAGATTTCAAATGGGAATAATCGGATGTTGAAAAAATAATGTTTAACCAGCTAAAAATTAGTTTTTAAATTTGAAAAACAATTTTTTTTAAAAAAAACTTACTTTGTTTGTTCACAAGCTCCTGCAGCAGTAAATACCTCCATTTGATTTTCAGGAAGATAATATTTGAATGGAGTTTCACATAAAGCTAATTCCTACAGCAAAAAAAATTACATTGAAAAAACAAATGTCACATTGTTACCAAAAAAAAGTAAAATGTGTTTTGCATTTCAACACCAAAAATGAATAAAAATTTATCGAAAACGTACATAAAATTTTTGGTGTTGACATGCAAAAATACATTTCACCTTTTTTTCGGTAACAATGTGACTTTTTTTCCCCAATGTACAATAACTGGCTTCATTAATGCCTCTTACCAAAACTTCAACAGGACCACCTTCAGACCACATTGTCAAAGGAATATATTTATCTTGATAGAGAGGACATGAAAGACAACCACGCAGCTTACGTCCAATCCGAAAAGGTTTGTCTGATGGATTTTCATTTTGAGTGGTTTCTTCGATTAGTTGACAACTACTATTTCCATTAATTTGATAAGTGACACTAAAAAAGTAAAAGTTAAAAAACAAAAAAAAGTTTAAAAAACAACATACTGTGGATTCTTTCCTTCTGGATGTCCATGAGCCTTTATCTTTTATAGCAATAATATTTAAACCATCTTCAGCGAAACTATTGTATTCCAACCAAACAGTTAAAGGTTCATTTCCCAAAAAGATTGAATAATTTCCGCCATTCTTTTTAAATCGATATAATTCTGGTTTTGTAACTTCAACCATCTCTTGATCATGTAAAATATCATTCCAATTTTGGCATCCATTATCTCGAATTTCACAATTGATTTGTTTAAAGCAAAAGATCAAAGCAAGGAAAAAATACAGCAAATTTCATTTTCTTTTATTTACCATCCCACCTGCGGGCACAACAACCTTCTAACACTCTTCTTTTTCTTCAACAATGAATCAGTTTTCGAAATGGTAATTGTGCGTGTTTGAATATCATTTTTTAATACACAGACGAATGATGAAAAAAATTTACATAATAGTGATAACTTTTAAAAAGAGCAGAAAGAACTTGGAATAGTTTTAAAATTTAAACGTTTCAAAAGTGTAAAATGAAAATGATGCCAAGAAAGTTGTACTGGAGAAAGTGTGATATAAGCTAAAATCTAGAAGTTCAATAAAACTTTATTATTTTTCCTGAAAGACATTTAAAATAAGAAAAATTTAAAACAAAGAATAAATAGGTGTATTTGGTATTTACATAACAAAGCTGGAATAGTTTATTATTAATAACTTAAAATACCGTAATCCTATAGTATCCACTCAATTTTATCAAAGAAGGACTATCCCGAAAGTACTGTTGTATAACTTTTTTTTATTCATAAAAACTTGAATAACAATATATTAAAAAATACAAAGGTTTTTTGCTCATAATATAATTTAGCGAGGATTAACAAATTGTGCCACTTCAGGACCATCACTTCAAGTATAATCATCATCAGTATCAGATCTCGCATCAGCATGTCCCTAAAAATAGACTATTAATTACAGTAATGCCTTACAGTATAGTATACAGTATACCTTTGATTAACTTGTTGTGTTGATCCAGCAGTTGATGGAATTGTAAAAAATGCAAAATTTATATGGTTCAGGATAAGGTTTTGGGAATCTATATTTTTCTTCATCCAAATACTTCAATTTAAGATTAACCCCATTGGCGTCATAAAACTAAAAAAATCATTTATTAAGAAAAAATATGCAAAAAGTTAAAAAAACTTACGGTTGCTTTCATATTTATGGGATTATCAATCTGAGAAAAAATATATCGGATATGTCCAAGAAAAATTGTAATTCCCCAGTACAAAGTTCTATTTTTTAAATAAATTTCTAGGCCATTTGGAATTTCAGTATCAAAACTAATAGCGTTAACTCCGTTTGCTTCTAATCCAATCCTAAAATAATTTGCGAAATTATATATTAAAATAATACTTGCTGAACTGCTTCTTCAACAACCTCAAATGAAAGCTTACAAAAAAGTCAATACTCACCTGACATCTTTGGCAATTGTTTGATTATTTTCCAATTCAAGTTTCAATGTTAGTTTTTTCATTTTCACATTAGATGGATCTTTGATCTCAACCCAAACTACAGTATCCGAATCATTACGAAGACGAACAAAGCTAATTTCATTGTCATTTTTGAAAACTTCATTTTGATCAGATTTCAAATGGGTTAAATCAGAAGTTGGAAAAGTTGCGTTTTAACCAGCTAAAAATTTTTTATTTTTATTGAAGAAGCAAATGGTTTTTAAAACTTACTCATCTTGTTTACAAATCCCATACAGCAGAAAATACCTCCATTTGATTTTCAGGAAGATAAAGTTTAAATGGTATATAATCATTTGCGGCTAATTCCTACAGCAAAAAAAAAAATTACATTGAAAAAAACAAATGTCACATGCTTACCGAAAAAAAGTAAAGTGTGTTTTGCTTATCAACACCAAAAATGTAACATTTTTTTGATAAACAATCACACGTTTTGAACAAAATTAAACCAAAACAACTTATTTTTTTAGTAATAAAATGTAAAACATTTCACTTTTTTCGGTAACAATGTGATATTTTTTCTCCAATGTAGTGGCTTGGTTAATGATTCTTACCGTAACTTCAACAGGACCACCTTCAGACCACATTGTCAAAGGAGTATATTTTTCTTGATAGAGAGGACAAGAAAGACAATCCTCCAATTTTGCAACCCGAAAATATGTTGGACTTTCATTTTGAGTGGTTTCATCCGTCCGTTGACAACTACTATTTCCATTAATTTGATAAGTGACACTAAAAAAAGTATTAAAGTTAAAAAACAAAAAAAAAGTTAAAAACATACTGTGGATTGTTTCCTTCTCGATGTCCATGAGCTTTATCTTTTATAAAAATATATCACCATTTTTATCTTTATCGTATTTCAACCAAACAGTTAAAGGTTCATTTCCCAAAAAGATTGAATATCCATTGCCATTCTTTTAAATCGATATAAATTTGGTTTCGTTACTTCAATCATAGTTCGATTTTGTAAAACTTCAGTCCAATTTTGGCATCCATTATCTCGAATTTCACAATTAATTTGTTGAAAGGAAATTGATGAAGAAGATCCAAAGTAATAAATTGAACGAATTTCATTTTCCTTATTTTTTTTACAATCCCCTGCTTCCAAAACACTTCACTTTCTTCTACAATGAAATAGTATAAAATAATTGGAATAATGACAAAATTTGCATAAAAAAGAAAAGTTTAGTAGTTTTCATAGAAACGACAAACTAAATGTTAACAAATACCGGTAGTATTGACCTAAAATGTATTTGATAATATAAAAAACAATCATCAGAACTTTACATTTTTTATAATTAAAAATATTATCAAAAAAATAAGGCCTTGCTCACAAAGTCAATTGTTTATTAATTTTAGGCATATTTACAGTATACATTTATGAAAGTGATACTAATTCAAAGAGGTCACTTTTTTTTGTTTAAATGAGTCACTGCCATGAACTCATATTTAAAATTTCTAAAATAAAGGTATTTCCTTAAAGATGAACCATGGTTCTAGATATTTTTTTTTGAAAAAAATTCAATCTTTAATTTAAAGTTTAATTAAAACTTGAATGCTCAAAACCGTATGCAAATTTTTCAAATGACGACATAGTCCCCAAGCTCCTGCTCTTCTCCTGACAAAACAGTTCTCCAACTGTTACACTTTTAAAAATAAAAAATCAACGAAGTAATAATATTATCTACTGTATACAGTAATCTTTGCTCACAACGTAAAAGAAAACTCGTACATACACCAACCATTTTGTGTTTTCGTTAAAGGGAGTGTTCGGGATAGAAGTTTTTCTTAATTTAAGTCGTCCGTTAATGAAATGTTGGAGAATGCATTAATTTGTTTATGTCTCACTAACTTATTAATTCTTCAACATTACATGACAAACGACGGTAATTAAGAAAAAATTCTTCTATCTCGGCTGCTCCCTTTAATGACAGATATTTAAAAAAGGTAAAAAAAGACAGATTTAAAATTTAAAAAAAAAATTTATATAAATAATAATTGCCATTTCCATACAATTAAAAGGCCATAAAACGACGAACACCAAAAGTTTTTAAACCAACATAATTGCAATTAAAGCTGGAACAAAGACTCCAGAAACTTCAGCAGCATTATTTTCAAGAGGATTTGCATTTTCTGGTTGTACAACTGGAGCAGCAGTAGGTTCATCAGTTTCATCATTTGGAACATTTTGAGGGTGTTGGAAACAGGTGCAGGTGTAGTGGTTGATGAAGTTGGTGGGTGTAGTTGCTTTAGGTTGTTGTTGTTGCTTTGGCTGTTGTGGTTGCTTTAGTCGTTGTTGTTGCTTTGGTTGTTGTTGTTGTGGTTGTTGGACGTTCAGGTGAAAATGGTAAAGAAATTCAAAGTTATACGGTACAGTATTAGAATCCTTTGGATATCCATAATTCTTCTTCTTTCAAATATTTAACTTTTAAATTGCTTCCATTGGAATCATAAAACTTAAACACAAGACTTTTCAGTTAAACAATGGTTAAACAAAAAAAAACTCACAGTTGCAGTATAAAATGGGAATCTTTCTTTAGCATCATTACTAAAAACATAACGAACATGTCCAAGAAAATTGTAATTATCAACGCAAATGACTTTCTTCAAAAGAATTTTGATGCCATTGGGAACTGTAGTAAAACTCTTTTTCGGATCATAACTAACAGGTTTAATACCATCTGCTTCCAATCCAATTCTAAAATAATTAGCATATTATTATATCAGATATCAATAAACTCACCGAATATCTTGAACAATTTTACTGTCATCTTCAGGTTTAATAACAACATAATGTTCAAGAGAAGAATCCTTGATTTCAACCCAAACTACAGTCTGCTGATCGGCATTATTGAGACGAACATAGCTTGTTCCACTTTCATTTAAGAACATATTATTTGGACGAGATTTAAGATGACTGTAATCAGAATGTGGAAGATTATCTTTTATCCATCTAAAAATTAATTATGTAAATTAAATGTAATAAACATGAATCCTTAAAACTTACTGTGTTCGTTTACATGCAGCAGCATCAGTGTATTCCTTCATTTGTTTTTCCGGAAGATAAAGTTTCAATGGAGTATTGTGAAAAACATGGGTTAATGCCTAAAAATTACAAGATAATATCATTTTTATTTACCGTCAGAAAATTTTCATGCAATAACTAAGACATTTTCTAACCCTTTCTTTAGCCCAAGAATTCGAATAGGAGACTCTACGCACTTTGGTTAAAAAACATAAAAATCGAAAAAAATCCGATTGCGTCAGATTACTCTTTTCTAATAATCTGTCACCGAAAAAATCCGTGAACCCTAAAGAATCCTTACCGTAACTTCAACAGGACCACCTTCAGACCACATTGTCAAAGGAATATATTTATCTTGATGTGGAGTACATGATTTTAGACAATCATCAATTTCTACAACCCCAAAATCTGATGAGCTTTCATACGGAGTGGCTGCAGCCATCGTTTGACAACTACTATTTCCATTAATTTGATAAGTAACCCTAAAAAGTAAAAGTTAAAAAACAAAAAAACAGTTTTAAAAAACAACATACTTTCGATTCTTTCCTTGCGGATGTCCATGAGCTTTATCTTTAATCATAATACCATCAACTTTTTCTTTTTCCAACCAAACAGTTAAAGGTTCATTTCCCAAAAAGATTGAATACTTTCCGCCATTCTTTTTAAATCGATAAAAATTTGGTTCTGTAACTTCAATCAACTTTTGATTCTTCAACAAATCACCCCATTTTTGGCAACCAAGATCTTGAATTTCAATGATTTCACCATTAACTTGTTGAGAGAGAAGGACCAAAGCAAAAAATAAAACAAATTTCATTTTCATCTTTGTCATCATCCAATGCAGCAGACACTACAACCTTCCAACACACTTCGCTTTCTTCAATAATGAAATGATTGATCAATGTGAGATTGATCATGTCAACAAAAAAGTAAACAAACTAATTAGAATAATTTATTCATAAAAATTTGAATAAAATTGCAATGTTAGACGGGAAAAGAGATTAAAAGTTGCAGACGGGATTGGCTTACTGTAAGACGGGAAAGGAGATTAAAGAAGAGATTCTGAATTGGCTGTAAGACGGGAAGCGAGATTAATTTTTTTCTGATAGACTACCGTACAACAGCCATCGCCCTCTGCAATAAAAAAGGCGGGCACGTTGATGATCGCCGCTTCGCGGCGATCATCCATGCCCACCCTTTAGTTGTGCAAGAAAACATCACTGAAAACAACCAACTGTTTTTTGTTTTATTTGTTTTAGATTTCCAAATGCATTTTATATAATAGATTCACGTTTCGAATATTTCCTGTAAGTATCAGGATTTAATGTACATCTATATGGCAATGTCTTTTTATTTACCTGTTTCCCGGATAGATGCTTTCTGACTCACTTAGAATAAATTTATTAAAATTTTGTTAATGTATTATTATTCCAGATTGCCTATATTTCCTTCAGATCTCTTAATTAATTATTTTATCATACAAAGGTACCCGATTATTTATGCTTTTTCTCCTACAAATGCATCCCGAATTTGCATGCCCATATAATAGGTTAAAAATTAAGTTTATTGTATAAATTCAAATTTAAATGAATCTAATAACATTTGTCCATAGAACTAATTTTATTTCATTTACCGGTACTCAATTTTTTTGCAAACCCTATACTAAAAAATAAATTGAATGGGCTATGTGATACAGTTTTATTTATTGCAGAGGGCGATGGCTGTTGTACGGTAGTCTATCAGAAAAAAATTAATCTCGCTTCCCGTCTTACAGCCAATTCAGAATCTCTTCTTTAATCTCCTTTCCCGTCTTACAGTAAGCCAATCCCGTCTGCAACTTTTAATCTCTTTTCCCGTCTAACATTGCAACAGCCGTATTTGTTATAATTTTTAATTATTGTTTCCCCGTTGGCTAGTCTCCTGAGCCGTCTGCTGCGAAGCAAAATACCATAATACCGCTGCGCGGCAGACGGGATTGGCTGCTTCTAACGTTTTTTCCACTGATTTTAACTTATTAAAACTAAAAAAATAATGTTTAGGGCTATTTCCTCCTCAAAAAATATAAACACCCAAAAGATTGAATAATAGAGATTTTCAATCGCCATCTTTACTTTTTAAGAAAACCGATGACCCTGATCTCGAAAAAAACATATGTTGTCTGAAAAATGAGTCTCTATGTATGTATTTTGATATGGGCTATCGATTCAAATACTTTTCTAAACACGTACGTGACATAAATCATTAAACCTAGTGTCGATTTATATGTAACTAATCACTGGCTATCGATTCCAATATGTAACTCAACTCGTACTCAACAAAAAATCTCAAAACCCTACAAAACCCCGTTTTTTTTAAACAAAACATGGTCCCACGGGGTCAAAAATCAAGATATATCAGTAAACCCAGTGTCGATTTATATGTAACTAATCACTGGCTATCGATTCCAATATCTATCCAAGCTTATACTTGACAAAAAATATCAAAACCCCGCAAAACCCCGTTTTTTAAAGAAAAAAGCGGTCCTTTGGGGTCAAAAATGAAGATATTAAAATAAACCCGGTGTCGATTCATATGTAACTAATTACGAGCTATCAATTCCAATACTTGTTTAAGCTCGTACTCGAAAAAAAATCTCAAAACTCCGCAAAACCCCGTTTTTTTAAATAAAATGGGGTCCCCTGACCCCAAAAATGAACCGATCGGGACAAACCAAAAGTCAATTAGTACTATTTGAAGCATGCCCGATTCATTCCGATACTTCTCATACTTCTCACATATCGGGAACATCGAAAGTTACACTCGTCCGGGCGTTTTTGGGGCATATCTCGGGTCCCCGGGGTCAATGGGGGTCAAACCCAACAAATTATCAAATGCGATTTTTTTCTCTACATACCTGCCAAATTTCATAGCTCTACGATTAAAACTGACGAAAATCGATTTTTAGGGGTAGAAAGGTAGGGAAGTTGAGTCGTAAACAGCCGCAGCGCGCCCCTTCGGGGCGCGCTGCGTCTGGTATTTTTTGAACGATGACAAATAGCTTAAAAAACATATATGCTTTTTTGCTCGTATTCGCGAAGAATATTTCTTCATCGTTCATATATATTTATTGTTACTAGATGCGCCCCGTTTCTCCAGGAAACCATCCCAGATTCCTGCGCATTTTCGTAAATTTATTCTTGCAATCAGTAATAAGGGTTCAGAATCTATATTTTAAACTCTAAAAAGATTTACAAAAAAAATTGTTGTAAGTAAAACATTTTAGTAAACATTCACACACATTTTGCCAAGAACAACGATTATTTTGGTACTGCTGTCGAACCTCGATTTTACGTTTTTCAAGGGATCGTAAAAAAAAGATGTAAGATCGAGGTCCAATTAATATGGGCTAGTTGTTGAAGGGACCTCAGACAAAGGACGTATAATCGAAGGTCGTAAAATCGAGGTTCGACTGTACACACACTTAAGGATGGACAAAGGCCCAAAATTTAGGCCCAGACCCTTGTCCATGCTTACACACAATTTTAATATGATTAAAGTAAATAATAATACCTTCTGGCTCTATTCGAGAATAGCTGACTTTTTAAATTTTGCTGGTCCCAGACATTTTTGATGGTCCCAGGGATTTATAATGGTCCGGGATGGTACCACTATAATTTAATGGTCCAGGGACCAGTGTATCTCGGACCATTAAAATTTAATGGTCCCAAAATATAATTCTACAAATGGGACCACTATTTTTTCGGACCATCAAAATGAACGAATGGAGGGAAAAAAATAATGGTCCGGGACCATTAAAATGATTTCTAATTAATAGTGGTCCGGATTTTTTTTTCAAATTTTACAAAGTAATTTTATTTACTATTACAAAAGTTATATTTTTTTGCAAACATATGTTATATTAAAAAGTGTAAAGTTCAGTAATAATTCTAAGAAAATTATTTAAACGTGATGAAGGATAGTATCGATAAAAAAAATAACGGTAAAGATAAGATGGACAGACACTTGCTTTAGAAGACGCAGTTGCTGCCAAATCTTTGCGCAATTGTACAAATGCCATATTGGATGCAGAAAGTCGATTCAAGGATTCGATAGTCTTACATTTGATATTTATTCTTTGTCGAGTAAATGCAAAGGCTTCAAGATTTTTGCAAAATTCCTTTGCACCTCTTTATTTGATAATTATTTTGTATAAAAAAAATTATCAAAACTTTACATTTTTATAATCAATAACAGTAATAAAAAAGGCCTTGCTCACAAAGTCAATTGTTTATTAATTTTAGGCATTGTTACAGTATACATAAATTACCACGTAAGCCATAGCAACTTAAAGAGGTCCCTTTTTTGTTAAATGTGTCACTGCCATGAACTCATATTTAAATTTTCTGAAATGAAATATTTCTTGAAAGATAAACAATGGTTTTTAATATTTTCTGCAGAAACAAATTCAATCTTTTGTTTAAAAGCTTAATTAAAACTTGAATGCTCAAAACCGTATGCAAATTTTTTCAATGACGATATAATCCCCAAGCTCCTGCTCTTCTCCTGACAAAACAGTTCTCCAACTGTTACACTTTTAAAAATAAAAATCAACGAAACAATAATATTGTCTACAGTATACAGTAATCTTTACTCACACCGTATAAGAATGCTCAAACATACACTTAACCATTTTGTGTTTTTGTTAAAGGGAGTGTTCGGGATAGAAGAAGTTTTTCTTAATTTAAGTCGTCCGTTATGCACTTTTGGATAATGCTTTAATTTGTTTATGTCTCACTAACTTATTAATTCTTCATCATTGCATGACAAACGACGGTAATTAAGAAAAACTTCTTCTATCTCGGCTGCTCCCTTTAATGACAGATATTTAAAAAAGGTAAAAAAAGACGCTTGACAAGTTTAAAATTTTAAAAATAATTTATATAAATAATAATTGCCATTTCCATACAATTAAAGGCATAAACGAAGAACACGAAAAGTTTTTAAACCAACATAATTGCAATTAAAGCTGGAACAAAGAGGCCATAAACTTCAGCAGCATTATTATCAGAAGGATTTTCAGGTTGTACAACTGGAGCAGCAGTAGGTTCATCAGTTTCATCATTTGGAACATTTTGAGGTGTTGGTGCAGGTGATGGTGTAGTGGTTGATGAAATTGGTGCTTTTGTTGATTTTGTAGTTGGTGGTGTAGTTGCTTTAGTTGTTGTTGTGGTTGCTTTAGTCGTTGTAGTTGCTTTGGTTGTTGTTGTTGTAGTTGTTGGACGTTCAGGTGAAATGGTAAAAAATTCAAACTTATACGGTTCAGTATCAGGAGGATGTGGATATCCATCTTGTTCTTCATTCAAAAATTTCAATTCCAAACTGTTTCCATTAGAATCATAAAACTTAAATACAGAATTTTCAGTTAAACAATGGTTAAATAAAAAAACTCACAGTTGCAGTATAAATTGGGAACCTATCTTTAGCATCATTATTAAAAACATAACGAACATGTCCAAGAAAATTGTAATTATCAACGCAAATGACTTTCTTCAAAAAAATTTTGATGCCATTGGGAACTGTAGTAAAACTCTTTTTAGGATCATAACTAACAGGTTTAATACCATCTGCTTCCAAACCAATCCTAAAATAATTAGCATATTATTATATCAGAAATCAAAAAACTCACCGAATATCTTGAACAATTTTACTATCATCTTCAGGTTTAATAACAACATAATGTTCAAGAGAAGAATCCTTGATTTCAACCCAAACTACAGTCGGCTGATCATTACTATTGAGACGAACATAGCTTGTTCCACTTTCATTTCGGAAGGAATAACCTCGACCAGATATAAGATGACCATAATCAGAATCTGGAAGTCTATTCTTTATCCATCTAAAAAATGATTAAATTAAATGTAAAAAATTCAAAATCCTTAGAACTTACTGTGCTCGTTTACATACAGCTGCAGCAGTGAATTCCTTCATTTGTTTTTCAGGAAGATAAAGTTTTAATGGAGTCATATCATTTGCGGCTAATTCCTACAAATTACAAGATATGTACCGTCAGAAAATTTACATGCAATAAAAAAGCCATTTTCTAGCCCTTTATTTAGCCCAAGAGGGAGAGAGACTCTATGAAGGCTGGTAAAAATTATGAAAACCGAAAAAAATCTGAATGCATCAGATTATTCTTTTCTAAAGCATTATATCAAGTATAAGCAGTTTCAACCTTCAGGGATTACTTGAAAAAGATAGCCGGCACCGATTTTTAATATAATGCTTCAGAAAAGAAGATTCGCACAGTCTCATATACAAGCCCAAGGGAGGACGAATGAGCTGAAAAGTCATAATCTGTCCCAAAAACATCCGCGAACCCTAAAGAATCCTTACCGTAACTTCAACAGGACCACCTTCAGACCACATTGTCAAAGGAATATATTTATCTTGATGTGGAGTACATGAACTAAGACAATCACCCATCTCTCCAACCCGAAAATATGTTGGACCTTCAGTTGGAGTGACTACAGCCATTATTTGACAATCAATTCTTCCATTAATTTGATAAGTCACACTAAAAAGTAAAAGTTAAGAACGGTAAAACTAAAGAAACAAAAAAAACATACTTTGGATTGATTCTTTCTGGATGTCCATGAGCTTTATCTTTTAGATTAATACCATCAATTTTTTCCTTTTCCAACCAAACAGTTAAAGGTTCGTTTCCCAAAAAGATTGAATATGCATTACCATTCTTTTTAAATCGATAAAAATCTGGTTCTGTAACTTCAATCAACTTTTGATTCTTCAACAAATCACCCCATTTTTGGCAACCAAGATCTTTAATTTCAATGATTTCACCATTAACTTGTTGAGAGAGAAGGACCAAAGCAAAAAATAAAACAAATTTTATTTTCATCTTTGTCATCATCCAATGCAGCAGACACGACAACCTTTCAACACACTACACTTTCTTCAATAATGATTTGATTGATCAATGTGAGATTGATCATGTCAACAAAAAAGTAAACAAACTAATTAGAATAATTTATTCATAAAAATTTGAATAAAAAAGCAAATTTTTTGAACGATGACAAATAGCTTAAAAACATAAATACTGTGCTTTTTTTCCCTTGTATTCTTCATCGTTCCTAAATATCTATTACTAGAAGTGTCCCTGTTCCACCTCAGATTCCTGCTCTTTTTTCTTGAATTCATTCTTGCGCCATCGGTAATAACTGATTATAGATTATCGGTTTAATTTTTTTCTCGTTCAAAAATTTGTGGTTGCTGCAATTTTAGTAAACACTCGCACACACACATTTTGCCAAGAACAGCGCTTCTTTTAAAATAAAATGTCGCAGACAAAATTTTTATAAGAAGATGTTTTTTTGTTTCAAGAAAAAAAACATGAACAACTTTTTTGTTTGAAGTTACAATTTCCGGCATCTACGGCAGCTCAATAAAAAAAAACATCAAAGAATCCGCCTTCAAGCTATTTTAAAGCTTTTTCTGTAATCACTGTAATAATCTGCATAAATACACATTTACGTAATCTGTCCAATAACAATGTTCTTATCATAACTAGTTTCTATCTATTTTTTTTAAAGTCCTCCGTCACCTACATTTGAATAAAAAAAATTTTTGTTACAAATCATCGCATTTAGCGACATACAATAGCAACAAAAAAACTTTGTTGTTAAAATAGGTGTTTATTTTTTGCATTCAAAAAACTGCAAACAATAGTACAAACTTTAATCTATCACAAAAATCTGTATATTTTTGTTATTTTTCCTTCTCCTGCAAAATAATATTCTGGACATTGACCAGAATGCTTGCTTTTTTTAAAGTGTAAAGAATTATTTTTAACAAGCTTTTTTGTGCTGCTAAATTTGTTGCTGAATTATTCAATTTTTTTAGTTGCGGCAAAAACATTGCTTAAAATTTGTTTAATTTTTTTTGCGTTATTGATAGATACTCTGTAAAATTTTTAGATCCTCTTTAAAATTTTAACTAATATCTATTACTCAATTGTTCAGTATTATTGATTGAATTTGTCTTTAAAGAAAATCCTTGCAAGATTAAACGTTATAAAAACAATGTTAAACAAAAGTTTATGAAATTTATTGATTTTTTTGATTCGAGTACTTTCTTCTATTTTTGGTGTTATTTTTTTTCCGTGCCGTTTTTTTTATTGCGAAATCAGCAGCTTTTTTTCTTTCTTTGGTATTTAAAAATGAAAAACTTTTTGTAAAATTTTCTTTTTTATTTTCCTTTTTCAGCTGTCGTCGTCGTTGCTGCTGCTGTTGGCTGCTGCTGCTGCATCTTGTTCCTGTTTTTTTTTGTTTGTTATTGTTGCTGCAAATAATCTCTTTGAATTTTCAAAAGCAAAAAATGCTAAATCAAATCTCTTACTTCTTTCAACACACAAAATCAAAGGATTCATCTTGTTGTGGCTGTGATAAACTTATTCCACAAGTTTGTTTTTTTATGTCTTTTTATCACTATATCTTTGTATTTTTTTAGGATGAATTGCGAGTATACCGAAATGATCACTATGAAATTTATCCATATCCAACAAATGGATGGTAAGCTTTTATATACTTTATCAGCAATATGGATATATGAGATCCGCTTTTTCATGTACAATATATTAATGTATCTTGCATCCTTTTGATGTATCTGATTATTGTTTATCATTATTAAGTATAACTTTTTATCTGAGAATTATATGAACACAAATACTTTATCTTTGGTGGATATCATATATTCACTTTTACATGATGAGGATATATGATATCCGATGTATCCATGTGTATATGATCTTGTATTCTTTGGATATATTTGAACATCCTTTATCCAGAACATGTAGAACCTTTTAACTGAGAGATATATGAAATCCCATTGCTGTTTATCCAAATCCGTTTATCCAATTCATGATAATCTCTTTCGTTTTTCAGGTATCATTTGCGTTGTTTTTGGTTATTGGATGAAACAAAGAATATTTCTGCCAATGATGTAATGCTTGAAATTGAATGCCGTGAAAGAAATTATGAACTTGGAAGTTGGCAATATCAAAAACATAAAATCATCAAAAGTGGCACACAACTTTCTCTTCATGATGGTCAAAATAGTTGCTTCTATACTTCTCTTGCTTTCTATGATTCAACAAATGCTCCAATGATTTTGAATATTGATGAAATGGAACTTTTGGAAATTCGAAAGAAGCTTGAAGAAGTTAAAGGTGAGTTTTATTTTGTATAATTCATGTTTGTTGAATACGTAGTTACAGTAGAAATTTTGTGTTTATTGATTAAGAATGTTATTTTCTCATGTAATTTGCTCCTCAAATATTAGTGCAAATTTCATCTTTTTTGTGCAAGGATTAGTTTTATCAGAATTACAACCTCACTTCATTTTTCCGATCCACACCCACCTAAAATTATTTGATAGCAGATTTGTCTAAAGTACCTAACATGGTTTGAACCCTATTTACGTTACTTCCAACGATTTTGTCTGCAAAACTTATTTATAATTGTGTTGAGTTTTTTTCGTTAATGGGTTATCCAAATCTGACGTCAACACATTTTTAAAAACCCGTTCACCCTTCAGCCAGATTTATCTCTTTCATCTTTGCCGTTAGATTTTAGGTAATCTGTCCCTTTCCCTACCCTTAGATATGGATAATCTGTGAAAATTATCTATCTTTGTTGTTGATATACTAGGATATCAATTTAATTCCATTACCGTAACCATTATTTATACCATTCATTTTTTAGATTCAATGAATGTTTCATGTACTTCAACTACATCTTCTTCCTCTTCTGGATATGCTTCTGCTGAAGATCTTTTAACCGATTCATGAATTTATAAATCTTTTTACTTTAATCTCACTTTTTTGTAAATTTTTTAATCACCTTGTTTTGTTTGTTAGCTGTTAAAATGTTATCTATAAAATTTGTTAAAACTGTATAATTTTTTATTGGATTTGCAAAATTTTAAGGTTAACATTGATACCATAATTACTTATGTGTTGCAAATCTTTTCCGGAGGGCATTTAAAACTGGTTCATTACAAATGGAATAGATCTAAATCAGGAAATAAATGCTCACAAATACCATAAAACTGAACAACAAAAGATATAGCAATAATTTTGAACCTAAAATTTTTAATCTATAATTTAAAAGATACAGTAATTTATTGCTTACTTCCAACTTTATAAACTTTTGCAAGATTTAATGAAATATTTTTCAGGTATTGTTGGGAAGAGGCAACATCAGAAAACTAAAAAGAAAGTATGGGGAAGAAATTTGCATAAAAATATAGCAACGTTAAATAATTCTTTTTGTGAACTTAAAGAATTGAATTATGCTAGAAGTTTTTTATACCTGATCCATATATTACCGTATTCTACAGTATCCATTGATTTGTTTTAAATTAGATACTGTTGGCTCGAGAGGGATCGCCTATGATCTTTTACCGACGGCGATAAAAGATCAAAGGATTTTTGTTAATTCGAGGGTGCACGTGTTCATGGTGCCCTTGTTCCCTTTAACTACAGTATCCGTGTAATCCTTTAAAAATTTTAAACTTACTGTTTCATTCAATAACTCATTTTCCTGCTTTACTTTTGTGTTAATCGAAATACTGATTTCTTTTAATTTTGTAGTTTTTTCTTTTAATCCATCAATCATTGAATTATTTTGATTTTCTAATAAATCAATATCAGTAAATGTTTGGGAAGATTCTAAATTTAATTATTTTTTATAGTAAAATCAAATTTTGTTTACCTTTATTTATTCGTTTCATTTATATAAAAAAATAGTCGCAAATATTTCAAAGGGCCTTGGTGGGGGCCTGGATTTTTAAGGGCATTAAAGAACGAAATTTAATTTAGTTTTTGGCGGGATATATAGGTTCTGCCGAGGGGTACAAAATATCCCGGAAGGCCCTGGATGTTTTTTTGCTAGGTTTTGAGATTTTTGCAATCAGGGCTTTTTTTGTATGGAGCAGGGCTTTTTCGGGGCCTGGCTTTTATTCGGCGCACAGTAAATATTTTCCTTTGAAACTTTTTATGCGATGTCATTGACCCCTAGCCTAGGCGTAAAAAATTTATAGGAGAGATCAGATCACTGATAAAAAAGATATCAGCTCTTGGCGAAATGTGCAGGCCGCAAAGCCCTGGTCGTCCATCCTTACTCCGAGGCCCAAAAAATGAAATATGAAAGTAACCACTGCCTTCTAAAATTCTTTAATAGACACAATTTGTGACACAAATTTTTTGTCACATAATGAGGTTATTCATTTCTCCAGAAATTTTAATTCCGAATTTAATTTTTTAAAACTACAGTATTTATAAACATACTTTTAACCTAAAATAGAACTGTCAAACAATTTTAAATTTAACCATTTTTTAAAATTTAAAGTTTTTTTTGCATATTAGATCCATTATTTAGATGATCAATTTTTAAACTGTATGAATTACGTGTATTACTGTAACATGAGAAACGAAATCCATTGTCTGCTAAAATCTAGAAATTTTTCCATGAAAGGCAAATGCACAACAGATCTACATATCATTTGAAGTTGAATAATTTCAAAAACAATCCTATTCAATTTTTAATGCTGCAGCGTTAAATGTAAAGCTGTTCTTACTTTCATGTCAGTGTTTTTAGTTTATTTAAATTTGTGATTTTCAAATCTGTGATTTTTTCTCTATCAGTGATATCCATGCTTTTTCTCAACATTCAAATATTCAAAAAAATTAGATGAAAAATTTCAAGAAAAAAATAGTTCTTTCTTTTTTGTGTTGAACACGGTGTGCTGAAACGTCCTGTGAGCATTTTTTATCGCCTGCTTTTTTCCATATTAAATTTTCAAACCTAGATTCTGAAACACTGAAGCAGTTTAAACGAATTCTGTAAAGCCAGAAAAAAAGGTTACCATAATCTTATTCCATTTCCGTTGAAAAAATAAAAAAAGGAGATTCAGAATCCACAGGATTCAGAATTCAATAAAAAACTCATACAAAACGCATTAAATTTTTTGTGCATGCGCAATAGTTTCATTTCGCCAAAAAAGGATTTTCACTGCATTTTTACAAAGGAAAAAATAAAGATTCTGAATCCTGTGGATTCTGAATCTCCTTTTTTTATTTTTTCAACGGAAATGGAATAAGATTATGGTAACCCTTTTTTTCTGGCTTTACAGAATTCGTTTAAACTGCTTCAGTGTCTCAGAATCTAGGTTTGAAAATTTAATATGGAAAAAAGCAGGCGATAAAAAATGCTCACAGGACGTTTCAGCACACCGTGTTGAAGAAAAGGAAGAAACAAATTTTCACCAGACTTAAAACAAAATGGATAAAAATGTTTTTATCAGTTTTTTTGATCAACAATTTTCTTCCTGTTTATTTTGCAAAAATAAAATAGTTTTTTTTATTGTTTATGAAAAGGTTGTTTCCGTGTCAACTAATCTATAAAAATTGCATCATTTGCTTCCAAATTGAGATAAATTATTATTAGGATATCTATTGTTATGTCTAGAAACAGTTCACCCCTTTTTATTGATGTGAATTAGATGAAGAAATTTTTTCAAGATATTCAAATTATGTTTTTTTCAAGTTGCATCAAAAAATACAGTAATCTCATGAGCTTTCAAATAAAAAATCATCGGAAAAATTGGAAATTTTTATTTCAAAAATCAGAACAACAAAATTGAAATTGTACATCATAAAAATATCTATCAACAGAAAAAACATTTTACATACAATAAGAAATTAATAACAAAGACAAACATTTAAGAATTACCAATTAATTATTCATCGTCATCTGAATGTTGAGGATCCTTTGGAGGATTCTTTCGAAGTGGAGGGGAACGTCGTTGAGCTTCTTCAAATTCAATATAATAATCTTCAAAATCCGCAAAGCTCATTGGAAATGAATCAGATGAAATAAATTTTGATGCACATTCTGGAACATCATATCCATAGACATAACACCATGAACAATAGGTATACATTGTAAGAAGTTTAAGAATGTGTGCATCAATGTTTGAAGGCGGAGCAAAAACTTGATGAGATCTTTTAACTCGATCATAATCTTCATCATTTGGATTGACTAGGAGCTTGTCTATAAAAAAATTTGCATAAATAATGGAAAAATTTGCCTAATGGCGACATCAGAGAATAAAAATTTTGCATATCAAAAACAAGGACAAGAAAATTTGCATATCGAAAAGACCCAAAGAGAAAATTTGGAATTTTCAAACATCAAACGATAAAAATCTGCATACTTAAAAGTCAAAAAAAAAAGATAATTCGTATGTCACAATGATAAAATTTGCATAAAAAGCTTACGTACCAGGAGAATCATGGAGTCCACATGTATACTTATAAACCCAAGAATGTTTAAGAATTTCAGACGATTCTTTAATTTTGTCATTGAAGAATGGAGTTCGACATTTATCATATTCAATTCGATTATTCTCTGCAATATCTTCAAAGCCTTTGTGATTTCGGAATTGATCCTTTGTAATGATAATTGCACCAAATTGTTTTGCAAGTTCGAGAAGAAGTAAATCATCTTTTTCAGTGTCATCTTCTTTATGGAATCGAAAGAAACCTTTGCTATGCAGAGTCTGAAAATAATGCATATAAACATAGGTAAAAATGGTGTCATGAGAATGATGTAACTTCACATACGAGAAACATATGTGATATTTATATGAATTGCAAAAATTCTAATATATAACCTTCCCATACCTTTGCTATCATCTTTTAATATGCAAATTTTATATGGAAAGGTTATATACAGTATATAAAATCCGTATGAAACTTATATGAATCATAATGGATATATGAAGTTCATACGAATTTTATCGAAAAGTAAAAAGAAGGTTACTTCGTTAGCATCGAAAAAAGTTTTCTGGGCATTTTAGAAGAAACAACTGATCGTAAAACACAAAAAACTTACTTCAAGGATATACAAATCAGAAGCTTTCTTAACATCTGGCATATTTTTCATGATAATCTTAACGTTGAAATCATTTTGCATCAAATTACACAAAAGTGGAAGCAAAAATCAATGGACACATTTTTCTGAAAAAGTTAATTAAATTTGGATAAATCGAGACAAAGCCAATATAAAAACTTACTCATCAGTTTGAACAGGATCTTGAAGGCCCATATCTTTGAAAGCATGCATAATATTAAAGCCATCAATTAAAATTAAACGTCGAAGTTGATTCCCTTTAAGATGGGTTGGAAGAGTAAGAATCTTTTCTCCAGATGAAGAAATATCAGATGAGGAAGAATGAGTAGAAGTATCAGATTCTTCATCACTTTCGGAATACATTTTTGCACCTAAAAATTTAATATTAATAAACAAAAATAGATAGGAGAAATCAAAAAGTATAAAAAAGGTAACAATTTTGTTGGCAGAATCGATCACGAAAAAATTTGCATTTTTTTTTATAAAAAATCTAATATTGTAAACAAACAAAAGTTTATAAGCGAGCAACTAAGAGAAAAGAAAGAAAAGTTGTGCATAAACATGTGATTGTTCGCACTTTGCCAAAAAAGATGAAAAGAAAAAAGAAATTTCAGATTTCTGTAGATTCCTTTTTTTGAAGCATCAAAAAATGGTTTTGTAAAAACACCGCCGTCACCATTAGCGGCATCATTTGATCTTCAACAAAGTTTTTTAAAGTTCACAAAATATCACCGTCAACGATGACGTGGCAAAATTGAACAAAAAATCGGTAATCTTTTTTGTCATAATAAATAAATAAGTTCAAAAAAAGGCCAGATGACTAAAAAAAGTTTGCAAGGATATCAAAAAAAGGAACACTGCTATAACAGATTGTTGTATCCTTCGATAAACAAATATAAACGATAATTTATTACGGAGAATAAATATAACAACACAATAATAATAATATTGAAGGAGGAAGTTAGGCCGGAGGCTAACTAACGGAGATTAAGGAACTGAAGGAAGTCAGTTGCAGCAACACACGCAAGAGGAACAATTTAGGCCGCTTGACTGAGTGTTACTGCGTAGACAGCGTTAAAGAAATGCGCAACGAAAGAGAACGTTGACAAAGGGAGACAAACATTACAATACAATACAATACCCGTGTTTCAGGGTGTACAATATAATGAGGTCCCAACACAGATGTCAGACAAGATATTTACTAAATTAAATGTGCAAAAATTTTAAAGTAAAAAAAAGTTGATCTAAGTCAACAGTATTTATTTGTGTTTTTCTTTGCTTAACAATGCCGAGGTAGTCATCGATGTGACCGGCATTCTTTGATATTTGGATAACCCTTTTGAACTTTTTAAAATGTTGCCCCCTGGCAATGCCCAGCTGACAAAGGGACCATTTTCAAGTGCCACCCATAGGTTGTGGATGTAACGAGAAGCCAACTTTAGGAAAGGGGATGGTGGAGAAAAAAACCCCGATAGGGCAGATACCATTTTAGGGTATTTTTCATACTTCAAAGGGTCCTATCAATTCCACAGAAAAATTTGTCAAAAAAATCTAAGCTACCTTTGATATTTATTAGAATGTGTTTCAAAAGTTTTTTGAGTTTTGTCGAAAATTCTGTTTTTAACAATTTTTATATAAGTTTGATATTTTATAAACTTTCACAGTGTTAACAATCATATTTTTACAGTATAATTTTAAACATTGTTTTCTTTTTTTTCAAAAAATACCCCAACAATTTTCAGCAAAAAATTACACATTTTCATGAAAAAAAGATACAAAACAAGCATAAATGAAAATATGGGTTAGAACGTAATGAATGATACTGTCATCAACAGTTTATAAACAATAAAACTTTCATGTTAGGTTATTTTTCTGAATTAATAAAAGTTAAAAAATTGAAAAACCTTTTTAATTTTTTTATATTTATTTAACTTTAAACCAAAATTTGCATATTACAAAATAGAATTACAGTACTACAAAATTGATAGAAAACAATCTTTAAAAAAGCATAAACACATTTAAATAAGAAAAATTTGCATAAAGAAAAGTAAAGCCCAAAATTTCATAAAAAGCAAGGAAAAAATTTAGGGAATTAATTAATCATATCCAAAATTGGCTGCAAGAGAATTGCCATTTTGATCATCACTATCATCTTCACTGCTGCTGCTCTTACTGCTGCTGCTGCTGTTGCTGCTGTTACTGCTGCTGCTATCAGCAGAGATATTTCGGGTTGTAAAATCAAATGGTTCGGTAGGTGGAGGAGGAGGTGGTGGTGGGATTTCATCTTCACCATGTTGAAGAAAATTACCATAATTTTCATCAATTGGTGAATGAACATATTCAGGTGAAGAATCACCATTATTATTGGTGACAGCATTTGAAATAAAATTTTCATCATCAAACATTTGAGGAGGATAATTTTGTTGTTCAGAGCTATCAATGATATTAAGTCCAGGATGAAATGATTCAAGAATTGCATCATTCTCAGCATTATCAGGATATTGATTATCATCAACTTCATATGGTCCACCAAGGATAAGAGAAGGGGAAAAGCTTTGTTCAGGAAAATCAAGATTAAAGTCATCTGGTTCACCAGTTGCTAAAAAATCAATATATCTTTTTTGAAAAAAATTTGCATAAAAATACCGTAATCCTTTTCAAGCATAGGAGAAGGTGTAAAGCTGCGTTCAGGAAAATCGAGATGCAAATTTTCTGGTTCATTTGTTCCTAAAAAATCAAAATTACTTTTAGAAAAAAAATTTGCATAAAAATACCGTAACCTTTTTTAAGGAATGGAGAAGATGCAAAGCTTTGTTCAGGAAAATCCGGATGCAAAATTTTTGGTTCAACAGTTGCTGAAATAATATAAATTAATTTTAGAAAAAAAATTTGCATAAACTTACGATAAGCGATATCAGCTGAATCATTTTCAACATTGGCAACTTTATGCCATGGTGCTTTAAGTTCAGTATCTTGAAGGACATCAGAGAAGTCAGGATTAACAGATGCTTCAACAGATTCAGAAACAGGATTAGCTTCATCCGCATCAATTTTTCTTCCAAATTTGTATCCATATGTATCCTCAATATCAGCAATAATTTCAGCAATGTTTTTTTGAGGTTCTTCAAAAACATCAGATTTATCAGGGATATCAGCGATAGAATTATCATGCTGTTTAAGGATATCATTGATAACAGCTTCAAAAGAATTTGGGTTTGCCGTTTCAAGAATGCCAGGATTTTCAAGACCATCATTAACTTGTCCAGTCATTGGAAGATATTCATTTTCATCAAGTCCAACTTTATCAGTGCCGTAATTGCCAGATCCAAGATTGCTTTGAGGAGCTTCAACAGGCTTATCAATGATGGTAGGGGAAGTTGAAAGAGGTTCAACAGTGGCATTTTGGACAGGTTCAAGAATGGCATTTTGAACGGGTTCAATATTTTCAAGGATAGGATGAGCTGGTTCAAGCTTGGCAGGGGATTGATTGTTATCAACAAGTTCATTTTTATCAGTAACAGGATATTCAAATTTTTGTTCATCTTCAACATTGCCATCAAGGACTTCAACAGGTTTATCAATGACAGAAGTGGAAGTTGAAAGGGGGTTGAACAGGTTCAAGAATGGCATTTTGGACAGGTTCAAGATTGGCATTTAGAAAAGGTTCAACAATGGCATTTTGGACAGGTTCAATATTGGCATTTTGGACAGGTTCAACATTTTCAAGGATAGGATTAACTTGTTCAAGCTTTGCATTCTTATCAATATCAGGATATTCAAATTTTTGTTCATCTTCGTCAATGTCATCAGGGATTTTAACAAGTTCATCATCAATCGGTTGAGAATAAAGATTAGCAGGTGGTTGATGACCAGGGACAAAAGTTTCACCAGGTTCAGGTTTTTGAATCATGGCATGATCAGGTACATGAATAACTTCATGTTCATCAAGTTTTATAAGATCTTGCTTAAGAGGAGATTCAATATCAGTGCCATGATCTTCAGCCTTCTTTTTGGCATTTTCATTGCTATCAAAAACTTCAACAGGCTTCTCAATGGCACTTTTTACGGAATCGTGATCAGAGCTATCACTTTCCCTTAAGATTGGCTTTTCATCTTCAGCTTCATTTTTGGCACTTCCACCTCCAAACCATCCAGTTACGGCATTTTTAAAGCCTTGAATAAATCCTGAACCAAATGATCCAATTGATGCTTCAATTTCATTTCCAGGTTTTTGATCATTGATAACAGATGGCTTATCAGTTGAACTATTTGGAGTTAAATCTTGTTGGGTTACTGTAGGCTTATCAACAGAATTATTCAAATTTGGAGTTGTAGTTGTAGGAGCAGGTGCAACAGTTTCAGAAGGCATGAAAATTGTTGCACCTTCAGAAGGCATGGAAATTGTAACGGCTTCAGATGGCATAGAAATTGTAACAGTTTCAGAAGGCTTTTGAAGTTCAGCAACGACTTTTTGTTTGTCATTATCCATGGCAGTTTGGGATTCAACTGGATGAACATTGAATTTAACTTCAGAAATTGGAATATCTTCATCAAATTGGGTCATCTTATCATTGGCATTTTCAGTTGAAGTTTTGATGACAGGGGAAATAGGATTATCAGTTTTTGGATCAGCATCACTCAAAAATTGGACAAGTCCTTCAGAAGTTTTTTGAATGCCATCAGAAGGTTCCTGAGGTAGTAATGGTGGCATTTCATCATCATTATCTGGAATTTTTTTGGAAATATACTTTTCAACAAAATTTGAATAAGTGTTTCCATTGAGAGCTTCCATCAGTTTTTCCATAGAATCATTAAGATTTTTCTTTGGTGTTGACCCTTCAGGTTCAGGGGCAGAAATAGCAGCCAAAGTTGAATAAGGTGATAGAATCTTAAAAAAAGGATGGATAAAAGTTGATTCATAATACGGTCCTTGGGGGGTGATATCAGGATTTTCAGGTGCAGTAGATGGCAAATTTTTTGGTGGCATGCTTGAATTCGAAGAAGGAAGAATGCCAGAATTTGGTTGATAATTGGCAACATTTGATGATGGCATTAGAATTGATGACCCAACATGGGGGGATCTTCACGACCATCTGAAGCAGCAAAGGAATCAGTCCAATATTGCATTGGATCTTTGACATCACGTTCAGCAGGTTTTGGTTGAATTGGAAGAAGTCCACGACGAGTTAATATTCTCTTGCCACCCATATCAGTTAACATCTTTGTCATATCTTTATCCCTTGAAGGATCATGACTTTCATTTTCAGGCTTTGAAATGCCATTTCGATCTTGAGTTGAAGCAGGAGGATTCTGATTTTGGTTGGGTGAAGAAACAGGAGGATTCTGATTTTGGGTTGTTGAACTTGGAGGAGTCTTATTTTGGGTTGTTGAAGATGGAGGAGTCTTATCTTGAGTTGTTGAAGGTGGAGGAGAATTCCATGAATCAAAGAATGCCGGAAAATCTTTGACAAAAATTGCATATGAATCCTTTTCATCACCATTACCACTATCATCAGAATCACTATCTTCAGAATCAGAATCACTACCAGTACCATTTTCATCAAAATCACTATCATCAGGATCAATAACTTTTTTATTCTTTGATATTTTTGATAAAAGATAATCCACCAAACATTTATTAATACTATCATTGCTATCAAGGCTTTTAAGTTTTTTGAAAGCTTCAATTTCGGCATCATTACTTTGATCTTCTTGATCAACATCTCCATCACTTCCAAGTCCAGAATCTGTTGAAGCCGGGTAATTCCGTTTATTCCATGTATCATAACGTTCCGAAAATTTCTTCATATCAGCGGCATACTGTAACAATTCCCCTGTTTCCTTCTTTCCATCTGGATTATTCAAATATTTCTTATACATTTCAGCAACAATTCCACTTGCAACAATATCACCAGAATTAATTGCGATTAGCCGAAGTGAAAGAAGTCCATCTCGAAAAATGCAAGTTTCAATAAATTTTTGAAGATCCTTCTTTTTAAATTCAACATTGGAATATTCAAGCAAATCTGTGATATATCGTTCCCGAAATCTGTTCGAATATAAAGTTTTTGCCCAATGAAAAGTACTAATAATATTCATGATTCCCAAAGCTACAAGCCAAAACCATAAAAGGATATAAATTTTTTCATAGAATGCATTAATCATCTAAAAAAATACGGTATTAAATATTTGGCATTGTCAAATACGTCAGCAGGATTTTATTTTGGAATGGGTAGATACCATTTCGCGGCACTTCTTTACTTTTGCACCCCCTTGCAACTTCCTTCCTTGATTTTGTCAAATTTGCATCAATTTTTACTTTTTGGTGATTTAGTCAAATTTGCATCTCTGTTGAATTGTTCGTGAAATGAAAAAGTAATGCAAACCTACAGTAAAAACAGTAAATTAGTGCTACATTACTGTACTTTTTGCATTCCCTCATTCGTAAATTCAAATTTATCAATGCAAATTATGTTAATGCTTCAAAGTAGTATAAAAGGCTGGTGGATGTCGTTAATCGAGTTCTTTCGACATTTTTTTTCCTTCCTTGAACGGTGGTTTTTATTGCTGTGTTTCTTCAAAGTTTTTGCTTTTTGTAAAAAACTTTGAAGAAAAACAACAAGGAAAATCATCGTTCAAGGAAGGAAGTTGTAAGGGGGTGCAAAAGTAAAGAAGTACCCATTTCGCTTTGATCTTTTGCCGATGGCGGTAAAAGATCAAAGGATTTTTAAAATTTTGAAGGAGGCACATGGTGCCCCATCCTGCCATCGTCTTTGATCAAATAACATAAATGGTTAACGGATATTTCGCCGACAGCCATTTCGCCAAAAAATTTGTCTTGGATATTATGGCGGCATTAAAAGGCTTTAAATTAAAGGTTAACAATGAAGTAAAGATTGACAGTGTAATCGAATTACACTCGAACAAAAAATTTGGAACATTATTGTCTTTCCAAAAATCCAAGACAAATTTATGGTCGAAATACATTTTAGCGAAATGACTATAAATCCAAAAGAAGAGTAACTTACCAAAGTACATTGCATTGGAAAGCTGATTGGAGCACTTGAGCCTTCATCACGTTTAATAAAATCACAGAAAGTAATCTACAAAAGAATGTTACGGTATTAATATGTAGTAATTATTTTTGGACCTTGAGGGGATTAATAAGAAGTTATGTAAATGGCTACAGTATGCTTCAGTGAATTTGATGTCAAGATTAGATAAGTTAGATTTTTATGCAAATTTAAGCAATTTTCTGCATTGTTTATTTACGAAAAATTACCTAAAATTGTTCTCTAAAATTTGAATAAGAAGTCAATTAAAGTTGAAGTTTGCACAATTTTTTGTTATCTTAAAGTTTTATGCAAATTAAATAAAAGCCAAAAGAATAGTTGCATAAATTTTTGAGGGAGAAGGGAAGCCTATATCAAAGGCATACAGCAAAACAAAATTTGCATAAAAACTCTACTTGTCAATCTTCATGCAGGTTTAACAACTTTTGATTTTATACAAATTTTCAAAAAAGTGATTATTAAATTTGCATAAATTTTTTACTCATCTTATTTGGGAAGGATTCAATGATCTTCAAGGTCACAAAATACAGTAATTATCTCGACTTTAAAAAATAAAGACATACCCTTGGAAAATGTCCACTTTGCTTCCAATCTTCTCCAATAATTAAATCCCAAAGAATTCCAATTCCCCACCATCCAGGATATGAGGTATTGAGGTAACGATTCATGAAAACAAGTTGAACAGCAACATTTAAGCAAGAAAGGAACTTGTAGAAAATATATGACCGAGTAAGAGATGAAGTTCCACGATTTTTTGAAGCAAAATTTAAATTTTGAGAAATGCCAGTACCAAATCGCTCGCATGACTTTGAATCAGCGAATACAAGACCACCCCCCAAAACTGTTGACACATCCAAGCCAGAACTTTCAGATGCAGCACTCCAAAAATTTCGTACAAGCATAAAAAGAACCATTTGAGCTGATAAAAGAAGAGGAACCTAAAAAATTACAAAAAAAAACTGTATACGGTAGCAAGATTACGGTAACAGTCAAGAACTTCAGAAGGATTTTGTTTCAGAAGGAACAAAATCCATTTCAAATGGAAGCCGCCTTTGATCTTTTACCGATGGCGGTAAAAGATCAAAGGATTTTTAGAATTTCGGAGAGGACACGTGCCCTTAGTATGCCATCCTGTTGACGTCGGTAACACTTTTTACATAATCGAAAATTCGAAACATCAACCCAAAACTTTTTAAAGTTTTTTTTTTGGGAAACTACAAAAATGTCAAAAGGTTCGAAATTTCGACCTTGAAATTACTGTAATATTAAAAAGCAAAAAATTACCCATTGATAATACCGTAATTTGAGATCACCACGTTGTTCCCGTTTTGGATATACAAGATTTGTTTCATTGACAAAATAAGTATTTTCAACAAAACCTAAAATTTTTTACATCCGATATGCAAATTTTTTCTTGGAATGAGGACATGGCCATTTTTGAGGTGCATGCAATCTGCAGTTTTTTGACAACGTGGCGTTTGGGAATCGCTGCCACAGGGCGTGAACATTGAAATTTTCTGAGAGGGCAAAATGGGCATGCCTTTGATCTTTTGCCGCCGGCGGTAAAACATCAAAGCATTTTTGTGATTTCCGAGGGATGCGTTTGCCCATCTTGATGAAATTTTGCTAATTTTGAGCATATTCAAATTTTCGTGTTCCCAGAAATTTGCATAAAACATAATTTTTATTTTATGCAAATTTCCTACAACTATAAAAAAATTAGAAAACGTTCAAAGCTTCAATTGCCAATGTTTCCCAAAAATGGTCATGTCCCAAAAAAATGAATAATAATTACAAAATCGTTCAATATAAATTTCCCAAGACCATGGATATTCATATGGTGTCATGCAATGAATTGGACTTCCAACATAACGTTTAACACAAATTAGAATAATCAAAAGGAGAAGAAGCTTGGACGTTGAAGAATAATTCAAACGATCAATATTATCATCATCAAATTTGGGACCAACTTTTTGAATGAGTTTCTTCAATTCATAATACATTTTCTAAAAGAATAAGACTAAATACAAAATGTGTAAATTAAACAAAAATTTATAAAATAAAAATCATAAAACACGTAATTTTACTAACAAAAAAACGATTTGCAAAATCGCGAAATTTGATTAATTAAAAAAGCATTGGCGACTATTTTAAATAAAAAAATTACTAAAATTATTAATTTAATTGTTAAATTTAATTATTCTGTAAAACTGAAGTGAATCATAAATTCAAATTTTGGCACAATGCCGTAGAGATGGTGGGGGCATTTGGGGCACGTGCCCCTAAAATCGATAAGATCAAATTTAGCCCCCTCCAAAAAAAATGCCCAGTTTTTTTCCCTCTACGGCCTTGTTTTGGCATCCAGTGCCGCCAAAGAAGATGCCATTTGCAAAGTTGTTATTTGTCATCAAAACAGTTGACCTTTTTTTTGCAAAAAGGTGATGATGATTTTTTTATTGCCATCACTAAATATTTTAAATCAATGAATCATCAAAAATGAACAAAAGTCAACTATTTTAATGGCAAATAACAACTTCACCAATGGCATCTTTAATGACGATATACAATTACGAAATATAATCTCATGAATTACGAAATATAATCTCATGACTTATTAATTTTATAGAAGGACAAAATTTTACGACAAAATTTAATGATTAAAATTATTGAAAAAGAGGAACTACTTGGGTGATACAGTTGATGTTACTGTAAAAAAATATCACGGCAAAAAATGCCATCGATGTTGAATGGCAACCATTTATTTAAAGAACCTAAAAACTTGATTGTTTCGAAAAAAACCAAAAAAAGGAAGGCCAGATTTACAAATTAAAACAATACAAGATTGATTTAATTGGATTTCAAAATCACATTTCAGCCGAAAAATTTTTTAAAACTGATATATTTATTAATATTTGGTTAATGACCATTTTAGATAATTTAACAACGAATTATTCCGGATTAAATCCTCTAATTTCATCCCCCCAAAAATATACGATTTACAAATTTTAAAAACTTCCAGCAAACACAAAAAAGGCCTAAAATTTTTTAGCAAGCAAAGAAAATTTGATGTTGTGTTGAAAATGAAAAATGTCGACTTTAAAAAGCTCTGCTATCAGACAGAGCAACATCGCAAAGAAAATTCAGCCCGAAAAAAATGATTTCAAAATATGTAAAAGAACAAAATTTTCTTTTTTCTGTCGAAGAACAAAATTTTGTTCTTCCCTTTTTCTTCAATCACAAGACATTTTTGAAAAGAAAAACATCAAAGCAAAAAAAATGATGAAGAAATTATAATTTTTGCAGCAGCAGATGTCTGATTGCCGAGCTTTTTTTCTTTTTTTCGAAGAAAGCGTTTATTTTCGAAAAAATGTTTTCGAAGAAGGCAAAATAAAAAATTTTGCGGGCTAGCCCAATCGAAATTTGCAGCCCAAAAAAGAACCAATAAATCTTCTTTTGCCGCCGACGATTAAAAACAAAAAATATTTTTCAAAAACAAGCTTTTTTCACCGCAGAAAAATTGTTTAATCTTCAGCATTTCAAAATTTTTACACAAAAAAGTAATCTTTCAAAAAAGTCCCAGAAAAGAAATAACAATAATTACATAAAGCAGCGCTTCCGGGTTGAATTTATTGAATATATTTTTTTTTGTGGGCCGTGATTAATAACTTTGTCGTAGGCTTTTTTAGGTTTTAAAAATACTTTCATAAGAATGATGCAATAATGACAAATAAAAGAAAAAAAATAGAAAAAAGTGAAAAGATGAAAAATATCAAAAATTTAATATTTACAAATTTTGGGGGATAATGTTGTCTAAAAATGCAAAAATAAGGAAATGAACAAAGCAAAATTAGCATAAATTGGAATTTTTATGTTTTCTGTTAGTTAAAAAACATTGAAAAAAAAAATTTGTTAAAAAAAGTGTGTGGGTTTTAAAAAATTAAGATAAACTTTTGTTAGCGTTAATACATTATGCAAATTTTTTATATTTATTTTGTTTTTTGCAGTAAAAATGTCAAGATTACGGTATTAACGGAATTTTAAAATTGAAATCATGTAAAAAAATTGAACAAAACCAAATTTGCATAAATTTTGTATTTTTGTTACTTTTAAAACAATTCGAAAAAGTTTGCAAGAAAGGGAGCAAGGTTCTTGCAAACCAGGAGAAGAAATTTGGGAGTGGTTTTTGAGTGAGTATGCAAAATTTTATGTTTCTTCTTTTTGTATTTTGTAGTAAAAAAGTTCAAAATTACGGTATTTAAAGAGAAAGAAAAACTTTATTTAAACCAAAAGCTTAAAATATTACAATTTTAACATGTTTTAAAATTTTCGAATTGATTAAAATTTGAAATAATATGCAAATTTAATTTTGTCTCGAAAATTTTCAATTTTTGTTAAGATTTTCAACGAAATGCAAGGCATGATCAAAATCATTTACAGTTGGAAAGAAGAATGCAAAACATTCCATTGAAAGTTCCACTTCTTTTCTCGAGGTCCAACAACAATCGCTAATTGTTAATTCGGTTGCAAATTTGCATTTTATCCATGAAACAGAATTCTCCGGAGTTATTAGCGGTGAATGAAATTTTTTTTTTTTTTTTTTTTTTTGTCTTTAATGGAAGTAGAATTAAGTAAACCATTTAGGCAGGCCGCAAACATTTCTTTTAAATCATTGATATTTGTACAAAGGAATTTTACTGCCCCAATTTCTGTGGATACCGCGATCGCTGATAATGCCGTGATAATAGTTTTAACAAGATTTTCAACATCATTCACGGAATTGATGGATTGCTTAAAGGTTCGAGTTGATTTATTCAAGGGTGGACATTTACCATGTCGAATGAAAAGTTCTCCAGCTCGATTAATTCGATTGATGGCATTTGGATCTGAGGCTACAGTATCCGGAAGTTCCGCGTAAATGTTTTTGGCGTGAATTGTCTTTTCGCCAATGCTGAAATTTTTCAAATAAATGCTACAGTAATTTTTTGCATAAAAATTACAGAATTTCGGGAGAAATTGTATTATTGTTAATTAAAATTTAAGGAAGTTTTAAAAAAATTATTTTGTTGTTAGATTTGAGTACTTTTTGACCTGAATAAGATGAAAACAAGGTTATGAAATTACTAAAATAATTAAAGTGCCGAAAATTGCAGTTTAAAAAGTTGATTCTTTTTTGGATCTGATAACAAGAAAAAATTTGAATGAGATTGTCTCGGCAAAAAGATCCTAATTTTCAAGTTCGTGCTGCACAAAAAAAAAAAAAGTACGTAACAGCGTATCTCCTTTAAAATTTGGTATTTTAAACATTTATTAGCTAAAAAACGAGAAAGCAACACTTTTTTTCGTTTGAGATTCTCAGATTTAGAAACACATTCCCCAGAAAAAATTCTTATTTTGACACAATTTAACGAAATTTCAGCTCTGGAATTAATGTTACATTTTTATCACTGATTTCCTATCATTTTTGTTTTCTCCAATATACATTATTCCACAGGCTATATATATATAATGATTAAATTTGGTAAAGGTTAGATCGATCACTTTCGACGATGGTACAGAAACTTGTGCATAAAAATACATACAATTCTGAATAAATTTATTCTAATTTTGTAAAAAAACAGTCAACCAACCTTGCTTGTTTTTCATAACAGGAGCTTTGAGATTTATGAAGATAACTTGATAATTGATATGCCGTACTTCCAGATCCACCCAAAGCCGTGGTAAAATTATTTAACTTTGATGCAACAATTGAAGCTGGTTTACTTTCAATTTTTAGCAGCTCGGTATATGTCTTTTCAAGGCTTTGATGCCGTTGTTGTTCAGAACGTGGCACCAATTTCATTTTTGTTGTCATCTTTCTTCACTTTCAACTTCAAATATAACAGATATATCTAAAAAAATTTGTTATTCAAATTTGTTATAAATTATTTATAAATCAATTCGAATAAATTTAACAATAAAAATTTTTATATTTCTTTATTTTTTTCTTCCAAAAATCCAAATGAACACGAACGGCGCGTGCCCCTCCAAAATCCATTAAAATCCTTTGATCTTTTACCGCCATTGGCAAAAGATCAAAGGCGGCCCCTTCGAAAGGGGTTCCCATATATATATGGGGCATATAATGAAATATTGCAGCTGGCATCCTTGAAAATGAACAAAATCAAAGTCATTTTAAAGCTTTTTGTTTCTTCTTCTTTGTGTTTTTAGGATGAACAATTTCTATCTTGCAAGTATTATTGTTTTTATCAGTTTTGTTTACTCTTTTTTTCAAGGTTTACTCATTCTTTGCTTTAATACGCTTAAAAACGTAAAATAATACTGCATTTTTTTGGGTGATAAGAAACTTTAACGATTGAAACAAAAAGTCAAGAAAACAATAATTAGCTTGCAATTTTAAATAAAAAATTTAAACAAAAAAAAATTTATTAAATGTTTTGAAAATAACAAGAAAGTTTTATTGACGAATCCGGTGATGAGGACGTACAAAGAGTAATCATGAACTTTAAAAATTTGCATATTTAGAACGCGGAAGTGAAATTAATTAAAAAAAGTTATTATTCCGAGTTAGTGAAAATCGGTGGTAATTTCTTACAGCTGTAGGGGGAATATTTAATATAATCTATTTTAATTGAAGTAATTATTCAACATGAATCATGCTAATTATGTTAATTATTTTAATTTTATTAATTTTTATGAATTCAAACAACCATAATTTAATTAATCAAGGGCTTTGCTTTTGTTTTTGGAGAAATTACAACCACGGTATTATGTGTTGAAGTTTTAACATTCTTGTTAATAAATACTGTAAAAATAATAAAGAAAAATCTATAAAATATCTTTAATTTTTAGAAATTAAATAAATACAAACTCATTTGATGAATGAAAGAATAACAGCGTTGCAGAAACTGTAATATAATATAAAAATGGCGTAGTTGAATATGGTCGTAAAAGTCGTGGAGAAAAAATCATTATCGTATAAAAAATTGATGTTAAAAATGTCTAAAAAATACTGTTTCTATAATATTTTTTTAAATTAAAAACATATCAGGATTTGCAGATGGCGCGATTTCAGAAGATACTAGGTCTTTGATATATTTATTATTTAGTTACCCTGATGCCTGATTTGTATCTTGAAACGAAAAATCTATAGTTTTCGTTTCAAGACACTATTCAGGCATTAGAATAACTCAAAAAATATGTAATAAAAATCCCGGTACCAATCAATTAAAAGCTTACTTGAAAGAAAAATCGAATTTCTGCAATCATCATTTTTTTGTTTTGTTCTAAAATGAATCTTATTTAATCCCAAAAATACCTCAATTAACACATACGAAGTAATCTTTTCCTAAACATTCTCAAATAAAAGAATGTTATTCCATCAAAGAAAAGGGTCAACCCTAAAACTGTAATCCTGCTCCAAGTAACATAAATATATCCAGACTTGCTCGAACATGCCACCGAGGAAAAACTATATTGCCAAGAAAATGTGGTTGTATTTAGAACAAGGAGACATGAATCGAAAATATAAAGGCATGAATGCATTAAAGAGAATATGCAAATTATTGTCAAATATACAGTAGTTTTTTTGAAAGTAAACATATTCTGATATTGTAGAGGAAAGATAATTGCAAGGGAGCGATTTATTGCTTTCAACAATTGTAAATACGCAACTGCACCATTCAAAAATGCAATCAATAATCCAACGAATTCAATTATAAATGTTTGTGCTGATTCTGGATTCCTAAAAAAACAGCTTAACGTGATCAAGAGATCGGTTTTTGACGTCATTGCGGATCAGTAATTTGCATATTTCCTTATTTAATCAAGTCCTTTGATCTTGTGCGAATAGCGGTAAAAGATCAAAGGATTTTTATTAAATAAGAAATTATGCAAATTTCGTGATTAGCAAAGATTTTTAAAAAAGGATTACATAAGGGCCGCCTTTGATCTTGTGCCGATGGCGGTAAAAGATCAAAGAAATTTTAAGATTTGTTGAGGGGACGTTGCTAATTACGTCTATTCTTACTTGAGCCTGATAAATAAAGCGTTAAAAAAACTTACAGAATAATTACAGTATACCCAAGGAAAACATTAAAAAACAGAATACTTCCTTCCACAATACTCTGAGCAGCACTAATCAACCCAAACGCATTATGTAAAATTTTAAATTTGAATATTACCCATAAAGAAGTTAAACTTGAAACAAATCCAAAAGTTGCAAGCTACAAAAAAATTACAAATTTTACATGTCTATTTAAATAAAAAAATTAAATATTTTCATGGTTTTTTTTAAATTTTAAATATTGATACCAAATTTTTTTAGTAAATTTTTGGATTCTGAATCCTTTTATTTGATTTAGAATCCAAAAAGCCGTTTTTTATTACTGTAACATCTTTATTTTGTACATTGTAGTAACAAAACCTGTTTTTTGAGGATAAATTTGAACTACAGTATTTAAAAAAATGAAATGAAATGGTTAAAACCCATTTGAAATATTAAAAAATACTGTAACTTTTGATAAATCCTTAAAAAACTTACAGTATAACCCACAATTAATATAGTTGTAAGCTCGGACATTTTACGAAAAAATTTTTTGAATTACAAGATAAAAATAGAATAACAGATTTAAATATGAAATCTGTTAATAAAATTTATTGTAAAAATTTATTGGAAAAAATATTTCGCTTGAAATAATGTATTAATATTTTATCATACAAAATCAATGCCATAAATTGCACTTTTTTGTAAAAAGGGAAGCTTTTCATTAAGCTAAATTAGTAAAAAAAAGTTAATTAAATAGATTTAATTGTTTTGTATTAATGCGTTTCTATGGTATTCTATAAAAAATAAAAATACTACAAACAATTAAATGGATTTGATTAATGCAATGGGGCGTGTAAGGAAATTAAAAATTTATAAATGAGTAAGTAAAGTTGACACAAAATGTGAAAAAAAAATCAAAGCACATTCATGCGGTGAGGAAACAGTTGTTGATCTTTAAAACTGTCCCACCACCAAAATTTTTTTCGTTAAAAATGCTCTTTTTTTGTAAAACAGGATAAAAAATTTAAAATTTCATGTTGAGAAAATCTCCTGATCGTAGAGATATTCAGATGACGCCGGAGTTGACGGTCCATTTTTTGTCTGGATAATCTTTCGGATTAGGGAATACTTCACGCAAGTTGATATGCAAATTAATAGCTGCTAAATCCAAAATTGGAAGGTAGAGAATACGCAAAATACCAAGGTATCGGCATATTTGTGTGTGTAATGACGTAATTTTTTGCTTAATTAATATTAATAATACTTTTTTGTGGTAAAAATCTAATATAATTTGCATAACATATTCCAAGTCGAAAGCTTAGATAATTTGCATAAAGTATTCCCTAGTCCCGAAGAACATTCAGAAAAAATATGCTGAACTCTGGCGTCATCTGTAAACCTCTACAGTGAAAAATATTGTAATATGAGATCAAAAAATTTATTTATTTTTAATTTGTTAAAGGATATTTCAACAATGTAAAAGATCCAATTGAATTAACAGGTTTCCCAAGGAAAACATTGTACCCAAAATTGATGCATAAATATGACAATTCATTGTTAATATTGTTAATGAGATCAAAATTTTTTGTGAGATTTTTCAACAGAATTTTTCGTGATGAATTTGAAATTTCTGATTCTCTTACATTAAGAAAAATTTGAATATTTTTGACGGATTTTGCCTAAAATTGTTTTTGAAGTTTTAAAATTTTATTGCATTAATATTTCTGCTCAAATTAATCTAGAAATGTCAAAAAATACGATTATTAGAATGACAAAAAAAAATATTTTTCAGATTCTGAATCAAATGATATGATTCAGAATCTCCAAAACTTTATTTCTCCATATTCCATAATATTTGTATCATTAGAAATTCGCTTAGAAGAATACATTACTTAAAAAAAAGAAACTGATTTCTACATCTTGAAGTAACTTTTTACATTTTTTTCTTCAGATTCCAACGACTTTTTAAAAATATTTAAAAAAAAAAAATCCTCAACCAGCAAAAATTTCTTCTTTTTTTTCGTAATCTAATCTTTGAGGCGAATCCATTGATACGATATTACTGGAATTTGGAGAAATAAGTTTTGGGGTTCTGAATCCTGTTATCTGATTCAGAAACCACAATTGTTTTTAATTATTTAAACATCTTAAATCCTATTTTTTAACATTTTAGTAATATAAAATCATTGCTTTCTGATGAATTTTAGCAAATTTTGCAACGATTTTATGTAAATTTTTCAAACAAAAAGTACTGACCTTCATTAAATTTACCAAATGTTTAATATTAATATCAAAATTCGGAATTGTTAATTCCAACTTATTTAAATTATTTCCAGATTTATATTTTTGCAAATTCTTAATCCATGAATCTCCAACTATAATACTTGTTTGTTGGCATATGCAAATTTCTTCGATATTTGGAATCAATTTAACAATAGTTGAAAATTGAATTTTTGATGGCAAAGTTAAAAAAGAGCATTTAAGAACTCTCAAATTCGGAGTTAATAGTCGCAAAAAATCTTGCGCTGTAATTTGGCTATGTTCGATTTTGAGGAATTTTGTTTTTACGATTACTGTATCCAAGATTTTTAGGCCTGTTTGATTTAAAGTTGAAAATTTATCGAGTTTTAAATCTTCCCCAAAAATGTAATCAGCTTTTTCAGAATAGCATTTAAAAGCTGAATAATAATATTTTAGATTTTTAATGATGTAAATGGGTTTGAGATTTGTCAATTCTTCTGAGGTTGAAAATGCTATTGGACATCTTTCAGCAGGATTTAAAAGTTGAAAGAATCGCGGCAAGAGATCTCTATCAATTTTTGGGGAAAATATTTGTGGAACTAAAAAAGTTTGGAGTTACTGTAGTTTTTTAGGATAAAAAAGATGAAAAAAGAGTTTTTTAAATAAATAATCTATTGTAATTTTAAAAGGCGGCAGAATCTTTGATCTTTTTTTATTGACAAGGGAAGGTATCAACCTGGCTCGCCACTTTTTGAACAAGACCTATATCCCATTATGTAGCCTTATGGCAGTTATGCATAACCCCAAAATGTTATCGGTGAACGGCCTTTTATTATGCAAATTTATAGAATAGAAGTTCGCCAATTTTTAAATAACCCTGTTTTACGCACATTTTATGAACTTAAATACCATAAATTTGCATAATAAAAATTCATTCACTTGAAATATTTTGGAGTTATGCATAACTGGCCAAGGACTATCTAATGGGATAGGTCTTGTTCAAAAAGCGGCGGGCCAAGTTGATGCCTTTCCTTGTAAGTTACCCTGATGCCTGAATTGTATCTCGAACAGAAAATACAACAAGTCTATTTTTTGATGACCCAGCACGCTAAAAAATTCCATCCCGGTCAGGAAATTTGTTGTCCAGACTGGATTTTTAATGGGCTTTTCAAGACAAAATTCAGTGTTCAGGGATAAAAAATATCAACGAAGGCAGCTGAGGCACATGCTCCAATCATAAAAATTCTTTGATCTTTTGCCGCAATCGGCAAAATATCAAAAACTAGCCTCCATTAAATTATTTTTGCTCTTTCCGAAATTAAACGTTGCTAACTTTTTTGGTTAAAATTATTCAAATTTTAGATATTTTTATACGCATCTACATTTCTTACAATAAATTTCTTTAAAATTTATGCAAAACCTTTTACCTGTAAATCTTTCCGGACAATAAACAAAAGGATGACTTTCAGAAAAGCAAATATAACATTGTTGAATATTAAAACCTCCGACATGGGTATGTTCATTTTCTTGAAGGCTTTTTAAACAAAGATAACATAAATTTTTCGATATTGCACGCTGCTTTCGTGATTCAGAAGAAGGATAAACATAACAATATTGTGGTAAATGATCATTTGAAGCACAAAAAATACATGACATTTTTTAAGTAATTTTACAGGTGTGCCACAGAAAAAATGTTGGCAAAAAATAGTTTTTTGCTGTTCAAAAAATGCCAATGCCAAAGTTAAATCAAGCAGTTGAGGAGAAAATAAGAAAAGAGAAAAGAAAAGTTTGTGCCATTGTGTTGGATGGCAAAGAAGAAAATCAATTTTTGGCATGTTCAATGTACACAATGGCATTTTTGTTCTCTAAGGGATAAAACAAATCTGTTCTGTTTTTTGCCAGTTAAACAGGTCAAACTTGGTAAACGTTTATTTTTGGTCGTTCTTGAGTACCTGTAAAAACACAAAAAAGTACTTCAAAAACAGTCAGTAAATTTATTTTTAGATGAACAAAAAGCGTTTAGTTTAAAAGTTTTTTTCGGATTTGAATAATCTGTTTTGCTTTTTTCTCTTCATCCACAACAGATATCTCTTGCTTTTTTGCAATTATATTCAAATTGTGTTTTTATGCAAATTTTGAATATAATATTATTAAAAAAATATTCAAAATCAAAATCATTTTTTATTTGTTTAAAGTTGGACTTAAAAGTTGCATCATTTTGCCAAAAATTTTTCAAATATGCAAATTTGAAGATCTTCAAAAGTTTTGTACATGCCCTAGGGCATACTTACAGATACAAACTTTAGATTCATTAAAATATTTGAATATTCTGTCCTGGAAATTTCATTTTATTATACCTTCAAATCGACTTTTTATATTTTTTTGGTTTCTTCATGTTAAAAAAATTTGTTTAATTTTTTAAAAAAGAAAAAAAAAGAGTCTTAATATCTGAAAGTGAAGAGAACATTAAAAAATTGAAAGTATTAGAAAAGCAAGTTTTTGAGAATGACTGCTGAACAGCGAAAACACTAACTTTCCCTTTCCTTTTTCAGGTCAGCAAAATTGTGACCTGAAAAAAGGGAACATCGATTTTGAATAAAAAAAAATTTAAATTTGTGTTTTGATTAAAATTATATTGCACTCAACGTTATTTTAGGGTAATACAAAGTATCAGAGTGATCAAATTCAGGTTTATGGTAATATTTCCTCAAGTAGGCAAAACTCCAACTGTGTAGGCTCAAAATTGTGATATTTAAATTTTCATTAATTCTTGGAATATGGGATTGTCCAGATCTGATGTCAGCATGTTTTAGGGGACGAAGACAAAATTAGTCGTTACCTTAAAAAACGGCAAAGATCAAATCTGACAATTGGCAGGAATGAAAACATGGTCTGTGCAAGTTTATGCAAATTTTACTTGAGCTCAAATATAATAATTGATCCAAAGGGCAAGTGCCACTCCAGAATAATAAAAATGCTTTGATCTTTTACCGTCTTCGGCATAAGATCAAAGGTGACCCCCTTTGACCCGGTGTCACGACGATCTTGATGTATGGAGTATAGACTTTCAAAAATTTAAATTTTTCCATGACATCAGGTCAGTGCAATTCCTTCGAAAGCATCAAATACAAATTTAATTTAATTTGTATTTGATCTATCAAATAATCAAATAAAAGAAAGTTTTTTTAGAAGTTAATAAAAAAATTTGTTAAAAACACTCAACTGCAAAAATTTATTTAATTGCTCAAACATGACGAAAAAAGGGCGGAGTTATCCTTCCTCGAAAAAAAAAAGAAAAAATCGAAATCTCAAATTTAATCACCCATTGTTTTTCGCGAACAAATCCATCTTTTTTTATTTTCAACAAAAATGAAGCATTTTATTTTTGTTGGAATTTTATTGATTTTTGTAATAATTTCTTTTTCAACAGTGGATTCACAGATTCAAGAATTTTCACAATGTGGTGGAAGTGGAAAAAAACTTCCAAAATCTTGTAAAACAAATAAATCTGGATTTTTATGTTGCAATGATGGAATTGAAGGAATTATAACTGATGCAATGGATGAGTTGAAGAGGGAACGGGCTGCAAAGGGTCTCAAATTCAATGAATTTAATCTTCAAGCTTTGGCGAATAAAGTTGGGGTAAGTGTTTCTTAGTTGTTGTTTTTATTCAAACTTGGTCATTTTTTGTTATTTTAATGTCGCTAACGGCATTCTTTGATCTAAAAAAACATTTTGAACTATTCAAAATATCGAACTGCCCGCGGTGGCGGCGTGAAGACACTGGAGAGTATTGTATAGCAATATGCAAATTCATTTAATTTTTGAAAATTTCTTCATATTTCCTCCAAAAACTCTGGGTCAAAAAATCTCTCAAAAACTCAGTAAATGATTTATAGAGAAAAACTTTTTTTCAAAGGAGGATGTAATCATCAAATTTGCATAATTTCCATGGAATAAAGCAGGTCATAACTTTATGAAAAGTTTGGTGCAGAACTAAATCATTTGATTTTTTGGAGTTTCAAGGAAAAATTTCACTTTTGGTTTTTACAGTTTTGGTATTCACATGAATTCACATACCATGTTTTGAAATTCATACTTTTTATGCAAATTTTTTTAAGCCTGACGTTTCACATTTTTATTAAAGAATCTAAAATCATATTTAAAGATAATAAAGAAAATAAAATTTGTCTAAAAAGTTTTTTTGGTAATTAAGTTTTATTGTTTGAACAATCATTAAAAAAACAAGATTTCTTGAATTTGCATATTTTTTTAGAATAATGCTGAAGATCGATTTAATGCGACATTTGAAACGGTTGTTGGAATCAGTAATTTTGCATCAAAAACTCGATTTAATGGTGATTTACTTTGTAAAGTAAAAGCTGGAACCAAGTAAATTATTTCTTAAAATTTGCATAATTCATTTTTGTTACTTATGTTTAGATTTGTTCTATCGTATGCAACAGCTAAAAAGAGTAAAGGATCTGGATGGACTGCCAGAGCTGCTGCTGCAGCAGCCGCGGCTGCCGCAAAAGATGACCCAATTATTGGTCCTGATGAATTTGATGGAAATTTTTCATACATATACTTGGAGGGATGATTAATGACAAACTTTTGTAATAAATTTTGATTTTATTAAATAACTAATTGTTTAAAAACTGTATATTTAATATCATTTGTAAGCCAAAATTAAAGGGGGAGACCCACTTCATATAAATCTTTTTTGTTTACCGGTACTGAAAATCAGGGAAGAAGAAGAGAAAAGATGCACTCTTTTCTTTTCTCTGACTGGCAGAGATGTCTCTTTTTCTCTGCTCCCTCTGTTAAAAAATTGCACGTTTCTGACATGATGCAAGCTTTGGATTTTAAATTTTCCCTGAAGGCTAATTTGGATAATCCATTTTCATAAAATAATACAAATACAAAATTTGCATATTCTCTCGTTGATGCCTTTCCTTGTCAGAAGCCGCGGAAACACTGGTTATATTTGTTGTAAAAATCATCATCATGTATAAAAAAAGCAAAATTTGCATAAAATTGGAATACTCAATCTATTGTTGTGTGCACTTTTAAAAATGTTTGTCAAATCAACTCTACAAATTTACGAAAAAGTAAAAAATCATCCAGTCAACAAAAGTGCAAATTCGTGACGTCGGAAACAAAATTTTTTAACGATAAAATATTAGTGAACAAAATTTTAACTTTAATTAGATCAAAAAAGGGTAATTATTGGCAACTACATGCCTCGGGAGAAAAAAAATTATACCGTAATGTTTTTTCAATAAAAAAAGTATTGATATCCGTTTTTCCACATGCAATTTGCGATTATTTGATTTTTGCAAAAAGAAATAAATTCTACTTGAAAAATATAAAAAAACTGGATCGCCGCTTTTTTGAGATCGAGAAAAAAAAAAGAAATTGGAGCAATTTTCGCAGAAGAATGATTGCATGTATTTTTTTAAAGTTTTTTTAAGGAGATCTTTTTTGGGGGATAATTTAATTAATCGGAAGCAGGATTACGGTAGGCAGGGTATCATGGAAATGAAAAAAAGGAATAATGAAATTTATACACGCATCCGTTGATCTTAAAAAAATTGTAGATTTTTCTTTTTCTTAAAATTTATAAATTTATGCAACCGTAAATAATAAACAAAAATCGTGTACAAAAAAAAGAGTTCCTTCAAATTTTTTTTCGGGAACAAAAAAAAAGTTAATTTCACTTTCTTTTCTTCAAAAAATTCCATTAAAAGAAAGTTGTTTCGTGTTTTTAAAAACAACATAGAAAATTGAGGTCACTGAAGGCATAAAAATTTTTTTTTTATTAACCATTAAAGCAAATTTTAATTATTTTAATTTGCTACAATTTTTTCAATTTTTCAAATTTGAGAATCAAAAGAGAGAAACTAAAGTTAACTTTTGTAGTTTTTAAAACTTAATTAAATTTGTTAGTTTCAAATTTTAATGTCTTTTCCAAACTATAAACGTTTTTCTTCAACGAATTGAAAAAAAAATGAAAAAAAAATTACCGAAATTTTTTTAAAGTTTTTTTTGTTTCAAAATTTTTTTGAACACCTCATTCTAATTTAAAAAAAATGTCAATGATCATTTTTAGGGAAGTATACATTAAATTTATTTTTTCGATGAGAAATTTCTTTTCTGTGAACAACATTTTCAATGATTTTAAGATTTTATTTTTGATATTTATTCTTAGAATTTTTGAAGCAACAACAACAACAACTTTTTGTGGAAGGAATACTCTGCCACATAGTCTTGAAGTAAGTGATAAATTAATTAATAATAGCTGGGATACCTGGGTACTGAAATCTCTTTACAGTAACGACAATTATGCTAATTTATTGTAGTTAACCTTTTTTTATAACAACGGTTATGTAAAATTTTTAGTTAAGAATAATTAAAGCAGACTTAGATTACTGTATTTTACGATTATGTTAATTCAAGGATACACTGACCGTAACATTTTTTCTGCAAATTTTTGTATAATCCCTGCTGGTAGCTTTAGATTAATAATGCCTAGCATTGATTACTGTAACCTCCTTACTTTTGCCATAATTATGTAAATCTATTTTAGATAACTGAAACAGATGAATTAGTTTTAACTTGTTCAAAGCCGAAATCGGCATGCCTAAAATCAGTGAATCAAAATGGCCAAAAAACAAGTAAAAATTCAACAACTACAGTAACCCAGCATTGGTAAGTAGGTTTTTCTTTAATTGATAAGATCAAAAGAAAAGTGCCGATGTTTTTGGCATTCTGTGGTACTTGTTTTAAAATACTTTGTATCAGTCAGTATGCAAATTTTGTTTGACATTTTTTTGAAACAAAATTACAGATGTTCCATTTGAATGTCTTTTTACATTAAATAAATTCCATGGCACAAAATTTTGTCAATATGCAAATTTTCGTGCCATGGCATCATGAATATTATCAAATTCATTCATACTCTTAATTTTAGCTTTGCAGTAATCGATTAACAACAAACCAAATGCCTGCCTGATGATGGAGAATGGGTCCATGGCATTAATCCAACATATGATCCAACCAGCTTAAATCTAACATGTTGCTACAATGAAGGTTTCAAATCTGCCAAATTCTTTAAAACTTATATTATTCAGCCTGGGCAAAAAGTTAATGGTGGAGAAATAAAAGTTAATGGAAAATTAGTCGGATTTTTGTATGTCAGCAATATTATGAAAATTTTTGACGCCGATCAAAGGTACGGTATTTTTGATAAAAATGTGCAAACTTTCTGAGACGTCTAAAATTTGCATAATTGTTTGCTGAAAGATTAAACAAATAAACGTTTGCATAATTTTTCATGGGCAAGATTGTGTAATAAATAATTTGCATAATTTGTTGCATGAAAATTTGCATAATTTCGTATCTTTTTGCTGATTTTTGATCTTTTACCGCCATCGGCCAGAGACTTTTCCCTTGAAATGGTTTCTGTCCTTTTTTTAATGAAATTCTGTTGATGTCTTTGCTGTTCCATAATTTGCATAATTCCTTTTTAAATGAAGTCCTTTGATCTTTTAACCATGCCGGCACAAGATCAAAGGATTGTCCTCTCAAAATAGATTCTGGGGGCCCAAAAATGCTGCTAAAGTTTTTTCGAGCTGCACTTACTTTATGCAAATTTTTTCTTAAAAAATTATGCAAATTTAAAATCACAACAAAAATAATTACCGGAATTTTCAGGTTTTCGTATACGGTATTCATGAATAAACTATCATGTAAGAAATCACGATTCGAAAAATATTCTGCAGAATCCAGGCATTCCAGAAAAAATCTTCAAACTCCATCACTGAAAAAGAAAAAGTTGCATGCAGCTCCAACCTACAGTATCAATACCGTATCCATTTCAACACCCTATGAAGAAATTGGGGGATATGGGGAAGACAGTTATACTCCAACAATTGAAGATGTTTGTTATGTTGTTGATGAAAGAAGTTGGACAAATATGACATATCCTGAAATGGCCATATCGATACAGTATTCAACTAAAAGTAGGGATGATGATGACATTTTGCCAAATTTGCATACCACTTCAACAAGATCAAGACCGGACGACGATAACATCTTGCCTAATTTGCATAATTATGCATCTCGGTCAAAAGGGTCAGCAAAACTTTTTCAAGCTCCAATTTTTGCTCCGAATATCAGCAAAAACGCCATCCCTGAAAGTCCTAAAACGAAAATGAAGCCAGTTATAATTCCATTTTTTGCTGATGACGAAATAGCCGAAAATCATTCTGTGGATTTTAGTGGTCCAGATCTTCCAGAAGCTCCGCTACCAATTATTGAGAATGATGAAGAACCTTCAACGACGACAACAATGAAATCTGACACAACCCCGAAAAATGATGACGAGGATTATGATAATGAGGATGATGCAACCGATCATTCTGTTGATTTTGGTGGATGCCAATTTGAAGAATCTGATGATGCCGGAGGGGATGTAGGTGGTGAAGGTGGAAGTAGCGGAAGTAGCAGTGCAAATGCGAATGCTCAAAGTAACAGTAATGCCAATAGCAATTCCAACTCCAATTCCAACAGTAATTCCAACTCCAATTCCAACAGTAATTCCAATTCCAACTCCAACTCCAACTCCAACTCAAATTCAAATTCCAATTCTAATTCTAATTCTAATTCTAATTCCAATTCCAACAGTAATTCTAACTCCAACTCAAATTCAAATTCCAACTCAAACTCAAACTCCAATTCTCAAAGTAACTCCCAAACTTCCAATTCCAATTCTCAACCTCAGATAATCCAAAATCCACCAAATCCATTTCAAATGCCATTCCCAAATATTCAACCATTTCAGCCACCAATTAATGGTCCATTTGCTGGTGCAAATTTTGCAATGCCTGGTGCAGCTGGTGCAGGGGCTGGTGCATGCTTTGCCGCGGATACACTTGTTCAGACTTTAAATGGCAACAAAAAACGAATGGATGAGTTAGAAGTTGGCGATTGGGTTTTAGCTGCAGGGGAAAAAAAGATGGGCTTTGATCGAGTTGTTTCATGGCTGCATCGAATGCCAAATGTAACAACAGAATTTTTGAGGATTACATTAGAGAATGGGAATTCTCTAAAAATTACAAAGAAGCATTTCATTCATAGAATTGATTGCAAGGGTATGTTATTTTTAAAATTTAAATTATTTAAAAATAAATTAAAATGTTTAAAACTTTTTAAATACCGTAACCATTATTTTCGATGAATTTCACAAAACAGTTTTTAACTAAAATTTTAAGATTCTAAAAAATTGGGTAATTTTGATTATTTAATAAAAGATACGAAATTATGCAAATTTCCCTACAGCAAATAATTAAATTTTTTTACACAGTCTCGTCCGTAAAAAATTAAGCAAGTTTTTATTTGTTTAATTTTTCCTTAAATAATTATGCAAATTTTGCCACACGAATTAAGCACATTTTTAAATATGCAAATTTTTAATTACACAAATTTGTAATGATGCAAATTTCATCAGCCTGTGCAAACTTTTTAATCATTCAAATTTCTCCATGAATAATTAAAACTTTTGATTATGCAAATTTTTACACAAAAACTTTTTCAACTTAGACAATAACAGATGACCTTTGATTATGCACATTTGTTCAAAACAAATTACTCGAATTTGTTCAACAGAATAAAACTGATATGTTTAACTTATGCAAATTTTCAGCTAATGAAACCCGTGACTTTTCATATCAGTCAATTCAAGCTGAACAACTTCTCCCAACAGATTGCCTGCTTTCCCTGAATCAAAATAATCGACTTTTAAACACTCGAATTTCTTCAATTGAAATAATCAATGAAACAGGAATTTTCGCGCCTTTAACAGATAGTGGAAATATAATTGTTGATGGAATTTTTGCCAGCTGTTACAGTGAAATTGATAATCAACCAATATTTTTTACACTTTCAAAAATGAACAAATATTTTATAATATTTTCTGAAACTTTGAGAATATTTTATGATTTTTTTGTTTTTCATTCTTCAAATATTGTTACTGTAAAAAATGAAATTGATCTGATTCCGGGAATACCGGGACTGATAAATATCGCCAAAATAGTGTTATAATTTTTATTAAAATTTTATTGTTATTTTTGTAAGTCATGTAAATATTGTAATTAAGTTAATAAATTATATTTTTGTTGTTTATTACCGAAGTACTAGAACAGGGCAATCAAGAAATAAATAAATATTTTAAACTGTTTATGCAATTTTTTTCCTTATTAGAAGTCTAGTAGGATTTGTCAAATAAATGTCCTCATTTCTAACTGTGAAATAAATTTTTTTATTTTAAATTGAATGAGGTATTGTTTTCTGCAACATAATTTCTTTTGGAAATTATGCAAATTTTGTTTGCAGGCGAAAGTGCGATAATAAGAAAAGTGAGACTTCATGCAACTCCAAAAACAAGTAAAACCAAATTTTGACATCAAGTCTGTGTTTTTTTCGAAAAAAATGTTTTGAAAGGTCATCAAAATTTGCATAACTTTCAATAAAATTTCTTTCACAAAAAAAGTCTACCTTGACTTCACTTTATGTCTGTTTGCTTTAAAGTTGAAAAAATTTTCGTGCTTTTTAAAAACCCATTTGTTTTGTATTTTTACCAAAACGTTGAAATTCTCACTAGCCTATTTTCAACGGCATACTGTAGAAGTACTAATTAAACAATTAAAGAAACGAATTTCTGTCTTTTTTCTTTAATAAAAATTTGTTGAAAAAGTAAAACAAATTATTTTGATAGAAGACAAAATTATCGGAAGGAATGACGACAACTTTAAATTTATTGGTTTTAATTAAATCAAAAAAACGGAGAGAAAACTATCATAAAATAAGTGACCGTCAGATCGAATGACAAATTAAAAATCTTTGCAATAATTAAATGAAATTGCGCAGAAAAAAAACATAAAAAGATCGGGGATATTTTCATTTCCATTAAATTTAGAAAACAGAAAAGCACTTTTTATGCAAATTTCTTTGTTGTCATGCAAAAGTAAACCAGCAAAAAGATAAGATCAGTTTCTATCTTTTTAAAATTGAGGCTACAAAATTTAAACCCTCAATTAAATTTTTTAATTCACAAATTCATAAAAATGTTGCAATCATGCGTAAAATGAAGAAAATTCGGAGATAATAAAAAGTGAATGTATGCACTTTTTTCATTGATTTTGAGAGTTCAATCAAATCAAAAGAACCATTTTGTTTCATAATCATTAATAAAAATGAGAAAACAAAACTTTTTAAATGACAAAAAATTTTGTGCTTGCTTGTAGTACAGGGTGGTCCATTTATAATGGGCACTTGTTTTTTGATGGTAAATCGTTCGTAGAAGTTCCCAGAAGCTCATATTTGGTAGGTAGGTCACCAACAATGTCGAGCATCTTTTGCACCAAAAATTTTGGCATTCTGGGACATTTTGCCAAACCGCGCCAAATTCAAATTTTTTTGATTTTGAATGTAAAACCGTGCATCGACAATATTAATTGAGTCATTGTCAACATTTTAAGACGTCTAGGACTCCTTATGGATCGTTATTTGTCGTTTAATCTCAAAAATTCGAAAAAACATTTTTTTCGTTTTAACGCCTAATTTTCGGTTTGTATAGGTTTTCGAGTACAGGGAATTCGATTCTGATATTTATTTTCATTGGTTTTAACGCAGTTTTAGTTTAAATGCGTTTTAAAACTTTTCCTAGTAAAAGTTTTCTTTAAACTAAAACTGCGTTAAAACCAATGAAAATAAATATCAGAATCGAATTCCCCGTACTCGAAAACCTATACAGACCGAAAATTAGGCGTTAAAACGAAAAAAATGTTTTTTCGAATTTTTGAGATTAAACGACAAATAACGATCCATAAGGAGTCCTAGACGTCTTAAAATGTTGACAATGACTCAATTAATATTGTCGATGCACGGTTTTACATTCAAAATCAAAAAAATTTGAATTTGGCGCGGTTTGGCAAAATGTCCCAGAATGCCAAAATTTTTGGTGCAAAAGATGCTCGACATTGTTGGTGACCTACCTACCAAATATGAGCTTCTGGGAACTTCTACGAACGATTTACCATCAAAAAACAAGTGCCCATTATAAATGGACCACCCTGTATACAAAAAAAATGACACAGACTTTTGAAGCAAAATTTTGAAACAAAAAAACAGAGAGTGTCCAGATTTGAAGTCAGCAAAATGTAGTGAACGTGATGGAATGAACATGGCACAACATTGCACAATCACAGGAACGCCTTAAACTCAAGCATATAAATATCTATCCATTTCTTTCACTATTGCTCACTCTTATTTAACCTTCCACTTTGTTCCCCCCAAGGGACAGCCGCCTTTGACGAATGCTCCTTTCTTTATTGTCATGTATTTAACTTTAAATATAATAAAAGGCATTTAACATTGGAGGACACGAACACCGCTAACACCATAGAAAGCATAGAAGCTGACCACTTCTATAAAAAGATCTTAATTTTTTAAATTCATCCAACTTTTTATCTGATTTATTCCTTTGATCTTTACCGCTTTCAAGATGACTATCAGATTTTGCTTGATCTTCTTTCACCAGAAAAATTGCAGACATGAGGTCTAAATAATCCGCCAAAAAGGATTACCAAACTGTACAGGTATTATAACATTAGAATATTTTATTCAATGAAGTACAATATTTTTTCAATTTGAATTTTTGATGGTAAAAGTAAACTCAATGAGACTACAATAGCTTGACGGTCATTTTCCTTGCAACCTTGTAAATAGGGTGGTCAAATCACCGAGGTGGAATACCCCAGAGGACCACCGGGGAATCACCCTTAATCCTCCAAATTTGGATTTTGTCAGATTCATGTTTTAAAATTTATAACAGCGAATTTGCATATTTATGCATGAAAATGAAGTCCTACCGGTTATGTTTGGCAAAAATTAAAGATTGTTAAAAATGTTATTTTCGAAATAAATACAAAAATTGAAAAAAATGACAAAAAATCAAACGCGTGATTAAGGGACACCCATTTCCCCGGTTTATCGACATGGCCATTTTTGGGAATAAATTTTTATCCCCAAAAACAGAAACAAAATTAGCCACGTCGAGTGATCACCATTTGACCACCCTACTTGCAAAAAACAAGTTCCACAATGAAAAGAGAAAATCTTCTCAATTGAGTGAAAAATGAACAATGGACTTTTTGACTCTCTTTTCCTCGTTTTTTAAAAAATCATTGTTGTCATTGAATGACCAAAACAATTCGGTCACTCTCTCTTTTTTCTTTTCTTTGTAAACTTATTTTTTTGTTTGTCCTGTTGGCGAAAAAAATTGAATATTTTTTTGTCAAACTTTTTTGATTTTTTTGATTTTTGAGTTACTTTTTTATGTTCATCATCAGTTAAAGGGATACAAAAGTTAATAAGTATTGTATTAAATGTATTGTTGGAGGGAAACAGGAACTTTAAGTATGTAAGGTTTTGCAAATTTAGTTGGAAAATGCTTGCAACAAAAAATTGGAGCTTAATAAATGTTGTAAATGTGTTCATTTGATAAAATTAGATAACGATAGATCTATTAAACTGCAAATTTTATAATTATCGTTACTAATTTTATTGAATTAACATATCCACAACATTTGATAAGCTCTAATTTTTTGGTGTAAGTTTTTTTAACCGAATTTGCAAAATTTTACATGTTTAATGTTCATGTTTCCTCCAAAAATACAGTTAATACAATATTTATTAACTTTTGCATCTCTTTAACTAATAACGAACATAAAATTCTCTTTAAAAATACAGTTAATGCGATTCTCATTAATTTTGTGGCAGTTTTTGTCTTAAGAATTTTATGTACGAGGTTTGGTTAAAACATTTTGTGCTACATTTTCTCTCTATCGTGAATTTTGTTGAATGTTCAAGCTTTTACACATCTTTGTCGAGTTCTTTGTTATATTTATGTATCCACTGATCTATTAATATGTACCTCTTTTTCAGTTAAATGATCCTCAAATATTATTACTACTTTTTACTAATCTCCATCTTCGCAATGGCAACACCAAGTTCCTCTTTAACACCTGAAGAAGAGATTGTTGAAGAAACGGTGATCATGCATGAGCTTGCATATCATGAAAAGCTTGAAGAAATGGAAGAAATGACAAATGAAATTGCTCAAAGAATTCATAGCTATTATCAAGTATTTGCTGCTTTTGGAGATGTTTCTACCCAAGTTGATTCAATCCAGGATTCACTTGCAGCTTGGCGAGTAGTTTTAAAGAATAATAAACATCCAAGTCTTGATCGATTTAAGAAAGGAAAATCTGGAGACGAAACACATGTATGGTATGAAGCAAGAAATGAATTTATTGCTGAAGAACTTCGAAAAATGAAAAGAGCTGTTGGAAAGATTGAAAAGATGTTACCTGGATTGGAAGGATATGATGACTTTAAAATGGGTTCAAGACATGTCTATAAAAAGTTGGATCAACAGAAACATGCTATTGATGAAATGGAAAAGTTAATTGCTGATCCAGAATATATCCCAAAGAAAAGTCTTATTACTCGAGAAATGGAACGGCAACAACAAAAGGATAAAATTTATAATAAAAAGACAATTGTTAAACCTGCTGCTGCAAAAGTTTCTTCTTCAGGTAAGGATTTTATATATCTATGTGTATATGTAGCATATTAATAATAATGGATAAGGTGGATATTCTAAAGCTGTGGATATAGCTTAAGTCTATCATTATCCGCTTAATTAGTTCAGACGCTGTCACGATGTTAGTTAATGTAACTGATGGTTGGGTAGCTGCTTTGTAAGGCATAAGATCAAAGGCAAAATCTTAAGTAATATGAAGGTGGATAAAAAGGCCCAGTTTTCGTTACCGTAATCCTCCCTCATTGGCTATCTCGTTTCCTTTGATCTTCTGCCGAAGAAAGCCCCAATTATCAATTACATCTGGGCAGCCCCTAAGGGCATCTACCAAAACTTACTGTATACTCGTCCCCAATCTTGTTCCAATTCTAATAACTATCATTTCTTTTTCAGTCAAAGAAGATCCATCCGATACTTTCAAAGCTTTGTTGAATGAATCTGAAGAAAAGAAAGTTCCAGTTACAGAAGTTTTGGCCAAAATTGAAAAGCTTTTTAATACTCAATCAAAGTTTGTTCCTGCTAATGATGATCTTGAACTTATGTTTGATCAATTTGGAAAAATCTTACAAAAGAATGATAAGAAAGCTATTGCAAAAACACTTTCGGTATTGGCATATTTTACAAAGAATCAAAAATACCATTCGATGATGTTCAAAAGTGATGTAAGTTTTTTGGATACGGTAATTGAGGGTTTTAGAAGTGTTGTTAAGTTAGTCAAAGATAAACTTGACGTTTTGGGAAGCATTTTGGGGCTTTACACGATTTTTGTCTAAATTATATTACTACAAATTACTTTTACTCGAAGGTACGGTACATATTTTGATTTGATTTGCCTTATCCAACCAGTTACTGTACAATGGGTGTTTCTTGACATGGTTACTGTAATCGGGGTTCCCTGGAGACTTGCTTCTGCCACTAACCAGGAGATTTAATGCAACTTGGGGTTACCGCATCTTTGTCATATATAACCAAAATATTAAAATTTCTTTACTCTTTTTTAGATTCTCAAATTCATTGCTCCACTTCTTCATTCCAAAGATGACTCGACCATTGATTCAACCCTTGCCAACTTTATCAATATTGCTGACAATTCTGATGCTGTCAAGCCAATCATTGATTCTCAAGTCCTCAAATTCATGTTAAAAGTTTTTGAAATTCAAGATGAAGAATACAGCTACAAATCCTTGAAACTTTTATCAAAATTCTCTGATATTGGAGGTAAAGATGCTATCAAAGCCATCTTTAGCCAAGACAAAAATCTATTCTTTTTTATGGTTAATCATTTGGATGCTGATTATCGACCTTCTCGAATTCCAGCTTTTAATTCCGTCATTAATACTTTGGAATATGCTGATGAAGAATTAATTCATGGAATGATTGATATGGGATGCATCTCTGATTTATGCAATTTCTTTTATGAATATTCTGGTGATCATGCTGATGAAACTTTTTATGCATTGAAAAATCTTCTTGAAAAAGCTGGTTCTCGTGTAAATGAAGTTGTAAGCTCTATTCGAGGATGTGGTGGATTTGATTATATCTCTGAAATGGAAACTGAAGAAAGTCAAGATTTACTCGCTAAATATTTTGATGATTAAATGCAAATTTTTTGTTGAATACGGGTGTCCTTGTTTTGTATTTATTTTTGTACTTTGTGAATTTTTTGATGAAAAATAAAATGTTCTTTTGTGATTTTAAAAGTTTTTGAAGATGATTACAAAATAGTTTAAGAACATAATATTTAAACGAATTTCAATTATGCAAATTTGTATACTTGGAGCAGTATCATTTGTTCTTTTTTGTGATTACGTTTTTTTCTGACTTTGATCCTTCAATTACAAGTGGTCTATATTTCCAATAGTCTAGTAATTGCATTTCTTTTAATAGTTACCAATTTTAAACTAATAATAAGAATTAAATAAATTAGATGTCTGTAAGGGATAAGGTATACTGTATGCAATTTAATTTTGGATCATTTATAATGAGTCATTTTTTGTAGTGTGAAAAAGAAAGACTCAAAAAGGAGCAAAATTTGATATCTTACGATTTTTGGGGAAAAATTATGCAAATTTTTTAAAATATTTTTTGTGTTTTGTGTTTTATGTGTTATAAAAAAAAATATAAATATTCAAAAGGTTAGTTTGGTTATGAGAAAAAAAGAGCAATTTTCTATAAAATTAAATATGTATGTACATTTTTATTAATTAAGAGTTGAAACAGCAGATTTTGTCATGCCATGTGAAATTGTTTTTGTTACATTTGGAGAAGGATTTTGTCCGATTCTAATAACTCTTGTTTGTGTTTGAGAACAGCAGCAAAATATTTTGTATAACCATGTTAAATGATAAAGTTCCAAAAATTGTCGCCGAAGTTTTGTCCTAAAATTAGAGGTTTTAGTATTGGTAAAAATGCTAGAGATACTGTAGTTTTGAAATTTGAATATTACAGTATTAATTTTAAAATCAAAAATTTCAGTATAAATGTGATATTGGAATTCGTTAAAAATGTTTAGCAATACGGTAGTTAGTAAATTTGATTACTAAAGTTTAACAAAAAAATTACTGTAATATTGAAATTTAGTTTCTGATATTTCAGTATTAATTTTAAAATTAAAAACTACCGTATCCACGTGAAATGCATTTTCATAAAAATTGGAAGTAATACGGTAGCTTTTAAATTTATTTAACCAAAAATGACTATATAAAAATTCAATTGTGGTAAAAGTATACACTAATCAAATTTTTTTGGTAATAGACAGTAACCAATAATTAAACTTTCACAATTACCAAAAATTTGCATAACTTACGAAAAAACAAATAAATAAAAGAATGCCGAAAAATGATATCCCGGATATGCCATAAATTGAAAAGTATTAATAATCACATAATCCAAATCATATCGATATTCAGGATTTGCAATTTTGTAAGCCCGAAATTTTTCAGCAATGGCATAAGCAATATAATGAATTATGCAAATAAAGGAAGTGGCACCAGCTTGAAAGATTAATTTAACATCATCAGAATTTTTAATCGATGATGAAAATTTTTTTGATCGATAAATTGCTGCTGTTATAATGGCAATGCCAAAAGATATCACAGAAAGGGTGCCATTCCCAATGGCAGAAACTGTACCAAAAGTGACCCAAAAATTTGGGTCATTACAACCCAAATAGAATCGGCATTTGTAGTTGATGAATGAATATCCGATAATGGCAAAAGGGGATATGAATAGGAAGATGAAGGAAAATTTGCATAATATTGGGGACCAAAACTTGTCATAGGTGGAATAGGAGAGAACAGCTGTGAGGCGATTAAAGCTTAAAAGTAACAACCAAAAAGACGAGAATGAATTGTTATAATGTGAGTATGGCACAAATATGACATCAATATACCAACATTCAACACTTGCATTGGTACTGTAATCCCAACAAAAGCCATCTACGATCACCAAAATCCATGCAACCAAATCCACACAAAATCCAGCAAAAAGAAGATAAAAAAAGATATTACAAATATTTGAAGATTTTTTATAAAAATGATACCCAAAAAAGATAATTACTAAAGGTTTAAATGCAAATGTAACATACACAAAAATATCATATGCAAAATATGTTGAAGTTGCAGCTGCTTCAAGATCTTTACTGGTATACTGTAAGCTAGACATTTTTTAGGGAACGGTTTTTTTGCTTTCAAAAAACACAGTTTTTATCACATTTTTATACCTCAAAATTGCCTATTAAAGCTGTCATTCTTAGAAAAATCTTTTAAGAAAAGCGTAATTAAATTTTCTGCAAAAAATAAATATAATTTTTTTCTCAAGACAGCTAAAATTTTTGAGAAAAAGTAAAAAAAAGTTAATCCAAAAATTACATTTAAAAACAAAAAATAGTTCGAAGAACAAAAGTTTATTCAAAATTTGCAAACTCCAATTAATAGAAAAATAAAAGTATTTTTTAACCGAAATTAAACCGCAATTTTGCAATTTTGGCAACATCTTAATTACTTACTTAGGGTTTACAACAAACACAAAAAAGCTAACTTTTTTTTTACGAAACGTTGATAAAAAGTGCCATAAGAATAATATTCAAAAATTGTATTTTTCATTTCGAATTCTTTAATTTTGCTTCGTTTGTTCTTTGAATTTTTTGTAATATTTTTTTTTACAGTATCGGGTAAACGTTGACCATTATTTTACTACATTTTACAATATATGTAGTAAAATAATGGCATTTACATTTACACACTACAGCTTACACATAAAAAATATAAAAAAAGAATAGGAATGATCGACCAGTATTATGATGCATAGAGCCAATTAAAATTTCTTTTTATATGATAAAACGATGTTGCCACAAAAAAGTATGGGCATAAGCAAACAAAAGGCCATTGCAGCAGAGATAACAAAAGTCAATAATCAACAAATATGATAAAAACATGCAAAAAAAGAGTGAAAAAATAATTTTGTTCATTTAGATTTTTTTATTTCTCATCAATCTATAGCAATCATTTGCTCTTTGAATATTTTATATTTTTAAAATGAATCATGTGGTAGCTCTTAAAGGTGCCAACTGGTTCATCTGAAAGTATTTCAAAAAGCAAGCTTTTCGTGAAAGCCGCTGACGTGGCTGTAGTTTAGCAAGGGCTTGTGCTTATCAGTGAAAGTAGTATAGCGGAGAAACAGGAGCCTAATTGGTAGCTAATTAGCTTAGCTCCTGTGTCTGCTGATAAGCACTGGCGCCACGTCTCCCTCCTCCCTTCATCATTATTCTTATCTGTCAGTATAAAAGATGTTAATGTTTATGTTAAAAAGTGTGTGTAATATTGTCAATGTGTGTAATAAAAATAAAGTTAATCATTTCTTTCAACTGGTGTAAGCACACATACCATTGAAAGACACAGAAGCAGATCTACTTCAGCCGCCCTCCAAAGCCCAGCACCATTTTATTCTCATGAACAAAAAAAATTGAGATTTCTTCGCAGTATAGGGCCTCACTAAACGGTGGATGGACGGGTCCAGTGGAGTGGACGTCTAAACGGTGGATGGATTTTTTTGATTTTTGTGTAAAAAAAATCCAAGTTTTTTTGTTTCTACCGTACTCTCATCGGAATCCTTCCGGATTCTTTCTCCCAAAAATTGCAGATTAAAAAAATGAGAGTACGGTAGAAACAAAAAAACTTGAATTTTTTTTTAACTCCAAAATCAAAAAAATCCATCCACCGTTTAGCAATCCGTCCACCGTTTAGCAATCCATCCACCGTTTAGACGTCCACTCCACTGGACCCGTCCATCCACCGTTTAGTGAGGCCCCGCAGTATAATGTTTATGCATGCACCAGAAAAATTACATCAACACTTTTTTTTGCTGCAAAGAAAATGACCTTCAAAACAAAAAAAAACATAGAATTGATTTCATTACAAAAGGCACTGAAAAATTTTTTTCATTTTTCCATTTTTTGGCAGTAATTCATTGAAGTAGAACTTTCTTTCAATATTTTATATTTTCTTTCAACAAAATAAAAACAACAATATTTTCCATTATTTAATCTTTTATTAAAATTTAAAGTTTAAGATTTGCATTGGGCATGGCCGAGGGACGATTAGTTCTGCCAGGTCCAGGTCTCGTCCCTTTGGGGAGACGGGACGGCACCTGAACTCGATTTTTCTGAAAATTCACTATTTTCTTTACCGTTTTTATCCTCGGTTTAGTCACTGTTAGCAAAAATATCGATTTAATGTTTAAAAAAATGGAGGTCATATTCGAACTGCTCATGGTCAAAACCCCCTAAAATACCCATTGAAAATTGTGCAATAATAAAAAAATTAGGTAAACATAAATCGGACCACTATCAAAAACAAGTTTATTCATTATCAAAAATGTTATTTTTTCATCTCCACAAATGTGTAAAATAGATTTTTATTAAACCCGAACGTATTTGTTTCTTTAATATAAAATGAAAATAGCTAGATCTTGATTCAATAATAAAATAAAAGTACACCTTTTAGAAAATTTGCATAAAATCAAACCATTTAAAAAACAGAAAAAACCTAAATGTAACCAACATCAAATAAATGATTTATTTTCAAGCTGCTTAAAGTTTTTAGGGTAGCTTTTTTCAATTTGTATGATTCGTAGACTATCAGTGTGATCAAAACTCATGTGTGTTTAAAAAGTGCTTTTGCAAAAAATTAATTTTATGTGTAATAATTATTTTAAAAAGGTTTATTAAAACATGTCAAAGCTCTGACAAAATTGAAAAAAAGAAGCAAGAATAAAATATTTGTTTCGCATTTTTTTGATACCTTAAAATCTGTATTTAAAATAATTTGTTTAGCAAGACACCTTAATTTTTTTTAATTATTGCCCAATCATAAATTTCTACAGAATTACCAATGCTTATGCAAAACAATAAAAATGTATTAAAACCTGCTAATTTAGATACAAATGAAGAAACAAAATATTCAAAAACAACCTTTAAAATCAATTAAAATTTTTGTTTGGTGCTTTTCGACGTTGTAACACTAAGTTTAAATGAAAAAAGTATTTAGTTGCCTGCCTTCTTTCAATAAGCAAAATTTTTATTGATCATTTTTAGAAGAAAAAAATGAGAAGGACAAACAAATTTTTGCCGCGTTTTTTGTGTCACACATTGTGACACAAAAAACGCGGCATTAATCATTGTGACTCAAAATGATTAATGCAAAATGTTGAAAAAAAATCCACATTGGTAAGAGCAGCACTGCCATATTAATTTTAGTTTTTTTGTTTTTTAATATTTTAAGCTTATTTAACAAAAAAATTCTTTTTTGCTCGATTTGGTTTTTTCTGTTTATTGTTTTCCACAATATTATTCTTTACAGAAAAGCATTTAAATATTACCATCAGCAAAATCATAAACAGTCATTATTTATATTTAAAAATTGTGACTTTCAATCTCTCACAAATGCGTCAAATAAGTATTTTTGAGCGTTCTTTGTTTATTTAAAATTCATGAAAACAAATTTAAGTTATGCCTGCAAAGAAATTGTCTCTGAAAACAATAACAAGTCTGAGTTTTTTTCTCGTTTTCAACCAAATAAATTCATTTCTTCCATTTATTCGGGCGACAGACAAATAGATCTTGCCATGGTCGCATCAAATGTTTTTTTTGAATATTTTATACTTTTCTTGGTAAAAATATAATTTTAAAATTTCTTTAGTTGTTGTCACTAAAATTTACATATAAGAATAATAATTATTTGTTTATTGCATTAAAAGTTTTATGCGTCATTATTGATTTTAAAGAAAAATTTAAATAATCACAAATGTTTTTTAAATGATCCTATTTTTTGCAAAAAAATGAACACTTTTATTTATTCAAAATTTTAAAAAACCCATGATATCGATTTTGTGATAGACAAAACAGGTATCACATCAGATAAATTTGCATAAAATTAAACCTAAAAACAAGAAAATCATGCAGACAGTGTCAAACCAACTTCAAATTACATATATTTTTTTGTTTTTAGGGATAGTAATTAAAAAGCTTATCCCATACTTAAAAATTGAGTTTTTTTGATAGATGTTCCGGAAATGGGAGAAGTTATAATCAATAATCAACTGATTTCTGTAGTATCATTGTTTCATCTACAAGTACTTTTAGACATGATTAAACTGAAAATCCCAACAAAAAACATTATCAAATGATAAGTTTTGCATTTTTTGACATGCCTGACTGCACTCTCTCGGCAATATTTTAGAATTTTGTCTGTGCAGTAATATTTCATTTTTAATTATTTATTACAACGCATATTCTGTTTGGTTTCTTTCCAGACAGGTATATACTGAGTTTTTTTTTCAGTCATGTATCAATTTATTTGTTTTTAATAATCTGTAATAAATCTGTCTTCGTTCTGCATCAATATTAAATGGAAATAAGCATCGAGAAACACCATAAAATGTAATTATTTCAGCCATTCGTCAAATATGTACCTCACAATTGTATCCGTCGATTTGGTAATTGATCAATTTCTGGCATTCCTTCCTTGAAATTTCGATGAATTCAACATTCAAATCCCGTTACAATGCAACTTATAAAAATGAAATATTCAAAAAAAGCTTGAAAAAAACACAAGCAACCAAAATTTTTTGGCTTTTTTTAGTCAAGTTTTTTCGTCGTTGTGACCCATTTGTTTAAATGAAAAAAGTACTTAGTTGCCTGCCTTCTTTCACTGGGCAAAATTTTTATTGATCATTTTTAGAAGAAAAAAATGAGAAAGAAAGGACAAACAATTTTTTGGGGCTGTTTTTTATGTCACAGAAACGGATAAAAAATTGATACCACATTGACCAGTGCAGCACTGGCAGTCCATTAATGAATAAATTATAGTTTTGAATATTTTATAATTATTTTCTACACAAAAGATAGCTAGCAAATTTCTTTTTTGCCAGCTATCTTTTTTTTATTGATTGTTATCGACAATGTTATTCATTCAAATTTGGTATAAAATCAATTTCAACATTATTATTTATATCTTAAAAATGTTTTTTTTTCCAATCTCCACAATAGTGTCAAATTAGTATTTTTAAAGTATAAACGTTTTTTGTTTTTTTAGTTTTCTTTTTAAGTTAAAAAATTTTATCTAAAACCAGCAAAATTATTACACACAATCAAACGAAAAATTTGCATTTGCAAACTTACATAAATGAAAAAAATGAGCAAACAAAATTGAACCAGGATAAAAAAATATTAAAAACTTCGAGTTTCATTTCAAAATACTTTCTTAAGTTAAGAAAGTATTTTGAAAATGTTAAGAATCTTAACACCAGAAAACAGATTTAAACAAAGGTGCGTGTTGCATCTTTTAAAAGAGTACTGAAAATATGCAAATTTTTCATCATCAAAAGTGTATTAAACATCTAAGGTCGAACCAACGATTACACACGTGGGCAAGTGGTCCGACATGGTCCGACATGTCGGACATTGGGTGGCGCATGGCGCAGCCAAAATGGGCTGGGTGGCGCAAAAAAATCGAGGGAAAGGGGGAAAAAAGCTAAAAACGCATTTTTGAGTTAAAAATTTGTGAAGTTAAACTTTAACGATGATAAAGAATAACGCTTTATTTGCCTTTTCACATGCATAACTATAAAAATTTCGGCGCTTCGCGCATTTTGATTTTCAACATCAATTACATAACGCAATTTACGTATCATAAAATTTTTAAAGTCTAAAAAAATGATACAGGACTGGAGGCTTTGGACTAGCATTACACCTTTTTTGTTTTTTTTTATCACGTCTAAGCGATGTCACTCACTTTCCGTGCGGTAATACCATAATACAGCTGGATATGTTTACCCTGGGGTCCCTCCAGCAGCCATTTTTAATGTCTTTGGTTCCCTTGATAACCCGGAGGGACCGGGGACGGACGCGGGTAATCATTTTTAAATGTGACCACGGGCGTGACTCGAACCAGGGAGTAATATACTGATGAGTCAACACGCTGGACCACTCGACTACCCGGCCGTTGTTGTTTATGTTGCCGAACTACATTGCATCTAAGGTACTTTACAATTATAGAAATGTTTTTTGCCAAAATGTTTGAGTTTAAAAAAAAGGTTATATAATCAAAGTGCGTGAAAAGATGAGATCAGGTATTCATAGGATTTTATGAATACCTGATTTAAAGCTTAACCTAAAAGCAAGTTCTTTCAAGATTTAAAATAAAAAAATTATTTAAATAAACCCATGTGGTACCCCCTTTGGGTAAATTGGATGGCGCAAAAAAAATTTTTCTGTGGGACCACCATGCCCACGTGTGAACGATTATAACCATTCATTGATGCGCTTTTAAAACTTCATCCAAGAAAAATTTCAAAATCAATTTTGTCAGACAATAAAAATTTTTAAATGTTGACGAAAAACTTGGTGAAGCTAAGAAAAAATTAATTATACAAGCAACAATAAAATATTTGTCTCACTTTTTCGGCATTAAAATTTTTTCTAAACACAAACGATTGTTAACCAGAGTCTTTAATTATTTTTAATAATAACAAGCTGTTTGTACTTTTTACGTTTTTTAAAAATTTTTTTTCGCAAAACAACATAGTTTTAATAATTTGCACAAACTCAAACAAACAAACAAAATAGTTGTGCTCATGTCCCTGGTTATGAGTACAAACAGTTACAGAATTACCCCATAAACCCTGCATAACAATAACTTACCTGCTTTATATCAGCAGCGCCTTCAATAATACCAAAATATCCAAGTTGTTCACCCAGCAACACCAGATATAATAAACGCCTTTATTATATAAACACACAAAATAAATACAACAGACAGAGTAAATACACAACCGAGCATAAAATATACAACTGAACTAGTAAAAATGGACAATAAGAGCTTTTATAGAGATTTAGAGGAAGTTGGGAACAGAACGCCAGAGAAATTAACATAAATGAATGAAAGTAGTAAAGGCGGTGGACGACATGCGCAACTCGCCCCCTTCCCGTTGAACTATCGTCCTCGATGGTTGACTTGTTGAATCGCCTTTTCAGAAGTGTAAGTTGTTGAGGTGACGAACCATAGTAAGAGATTTCAATTTAAGTTCTTGTCGATCACGAAGCTTCTGTTGATAGCATTTAACGCCTTAATTTATTTCAGCACGAGTAGAATATTCGGTAGCACGAATTTGAGTTCTTCGTTGATTTGACTTTAACGTTTTCCAGAGATGTTCTCGAATTGAGTCAGCAAGTTGTTGTGGAGGTGTTTGTGTAATAGCAGGCGGTTGTTTTACATAATACAAATAATTACAAGAAAAATAACAATAAGCAGTTTTCATATTAATTTTTAGATGAATAATACTTCCAGCCACAGATTGTTTTGCAATTGATTTGCAGACTTTAAAAACGCCTTTATGTTCCCAAGCTTGTTTTGTTCCACCCCCAATCGCCTGTTCAAATGTTTCCATTGTTACATTAACAAGTTCTTGTGGATATGAAACATCCAAGCATTGTTCAACACAATTAACGCCTTCAGAACTGCAACTTGTTGCTTCCATTGAATCACGAGTATCCAAGCTAATTTCATTTACAGCAGTACCCTGTGACTGGAGTTCCTTTTGAATTGCTGCTTGATTTTGAACAGCATACATTATAGCTTCAAGCCATATTTCATGCTCATGCAAGACATTGGTCCCAATAATTACTTCTTGTTGCATATCTTCAACAACATGAAATTTTCCATAAGTTGGAGGATGAATACCCCAAGAGATAGGGATACGAACACAATCAACGACGTTTAGTTTGCTTCCATTAGCAGTAACTAACCCATCTTTCTTGTACGTTCCTTCTCGTTCACGAGTAATTTTACCGCCTCGATTTTGGTTTTGCAAGATTTTGTTGAGAGTTTGCTTACGAATAATCGAAGCACAAGCGCCTGAATCCAACATTGAGATAATTTTGACGCCATCAAATCTTGTTTCCAACAAAGTTTTACGACCAACCATTTTTGGGCCACTTTCTGTATTTTCAACTGCACCAACAACAGTTATTCCATCAACACTATAAGGAAGATCAATACTGTATGCCTTTTCATTTCTTTCATTGGCTTTTTCAAGTACTTGCGCCACATTTGTTCGGCAATCACGAGCAAAATGATTGGCTTTTCCACATTTGTAGCACCCACGTGTTTGATTTCCATCAGCAAAAGAATTTGAACGCCTTGGTGCATCAGCTTGTTTTTCAGGAGAAGATCTTCCATCAGATCGCCTATCCATAAAATAACGCCTTTGATGCTTTTCATTGGTATTCATTTGCCGATTTCGAAGCTTTTGAGCATCTTCAACACCAAGCACTAATTCTTTTAACCAAAAATAAGCTTTTCCTGTATGCGGTAGTACAGTGCTACTAAACAAAGTATTTGCATCTTCAGCAGTAATGCGAAGCAATACTTTCTTCAATTCATCTTCTTTTTCTTTTCCAGAGCCATAGGCTTCCACAACTTTCTTTTCAAGTTCTTCCAACATTGCACGATATGATTGTTGAGGTGGCTTTGAATATTTATCAAGTTCAACACGAAGACTGAATTTGGCAGTTGAACTTTCAGAACCCAAGCAATTGAGCAGTTCCCGTTTCATTTCATCATATGATGCCTTCTTCTGTACTAATTCATCATGTTGAAATAGCAAAGTTGGTAAATAATATCCAACAAGAAACGCCTTTCCATGATCATCCAATGCTAAATAATCAGCATAAGGTTCAAAGTATCGGAAAAAACGTTCAAGTTCAATCCGAGTTTTTCCTCGAAATTCTTTTGGTTCAGGAATTTTCGCTTTTCCAACACCAAGTTGTGCATTCCTTTCATTATTTTGTTTAACTTGAATTCCATTCTTTGGTTGTACCAAAGCATTAACGCCTTGTGGTTGTTGAACATGTTGGGGACGAGGAGTTATTATCCTGTAACCCAATGGAGTATTTGTTTGAGTTGAACATAGAGAAAGTCTTGATGATGATCTTGACACACCAGTTTGTTCACTTCTTGACTTTAAAACGCGATATGCATTTATAAGTTCAAACATATCATTGAATCCCAAAGAAACTAAGAGATCATGCTGTGCAGGATCCAAGCCTTTGCTTTTATCCTTTTCCAAAGCAAGTTCAACCATAAATTTTCTTTTATCTTCAGCCAGCATTTCAATTTCTTGCTCCAGAAGCAAGTTTTGATCTTGAAGATTGCGATAATTAACGCCTTGATCTTCAACTTGAGCTGCCAGTACATTGATGGAGGATCTCATATGAATTTCCATTTTCGTAATCAAATGAGTAGGTATCATTTGATTCTTCTTTCTCATTGATTCCAACATATTATTTGCATCAATGATCGCCTGTTTGAGTTTACGAGAAACATCATTGGCTTCTTCCACCATTTGCTTATGTTTATCACCAAGCGGGATAACAAAGCCTTCATCATGAACATGAACCACATTCTGTCCACGATGGTCACCATTGGCACCATTTATTTGATTTGGATCACCAAAACCATAAAATCCATTTTCATTTTCTTCAATACCAGGAGGATATACCCCAAAATCCTGTTGAGTTTCATGTAACCCATCATTGAAGGAAGCTGAATGTGAACCAGCATTATCAGCATTCTGCTTTGATTGATCTTCATCATCTTCATGTTGCACCATATTCACACCATATGAACCAATACTTTCACGAAGACAAGCAGTGGGTTCTTCACCAACAACAGTAAAAGGTATTATCGCCTTATTACTAGTATAAACACCAACATGAGTAAGAGAAGGTAAAACACTTACACTCTTATCACGAACATCCATATATGAACCACGATTTGCATCCATATATCCACCACGATAACCACCATGATTAAAATCCATATAACCATTTTGATGATATCCACGTGCTTTATCCATGGCACTACAATTTCCACGATTCTTATTTCTTTCACCAGAACAAGATCGCCTTGCTGCAACAGCATTTCCCATATATCCACCAATCATTTTTCTTTCACCAGAAATTGATCGCTTTGCTGAATCAGCATTTTCCCGAACATTGACCATATCACGATCACATATTCCATCTTCATTCAATCGGCTGCATTTTTCTTCACTTTCACTTTCGATTTGTTCTTCAGCAATATCGCCTAAAACAGGGAACGAAAGCCGGGATTGGCCCTCCAAGTTGTGCTCATGTCCCTGGTTATGAGTACAAACAGTTACAGAATTACCCCATAAACCCTGCATAACAATAACTTACCTGCTTTATATCAGCAGCGCCTTCAATAATACCAAAATATCCAAGTTGTTCACCCAGCAACACCAGATATAATAAACGCCTTTATTATATAAACACACAAAATAAATACAACAGACAGAGTAAATACACAACCGAGCATAAAATATACAACTGAACTAGTAAAAATGGACAATAAGAGCTTTTATAGAGATTTAGAGGAAGTTGGGAACAGAACGCCAGAGAAATTAACATAAATGAATGAAAGTAGTAAAGGCGGTGGACGACATGCGCAACTCGCCCCCTTCCCGTTGAACTATCGTCCTCGATGGTTGACTTGTTGAATCGCCTTTTCAGAAGTGTAAGTTGTTGAGGTGACGAACCATAGTAAGAGATTTCAATTTAAGTTCTTGTCGATCACGAAGCTTCTGTTGATAGCATTTAACGCCTTAATTTATTTCAGCACGAGTAGAATATTCGGTAGCACGAATTTGAGTTCTTCGTTGATTTGACTTTAACGTTTTCCAGAGATGTTCTCGAATTGAGTCAGCAAGTTGTTGTGGAGGTGTTTGTGTAATAGCAGGCGGTTGTTTTACATAATACAAATAATTACAAGAAAAATAACAATAAGCAGTTTTCATATTAATTTTTAGATGAATAATACTTCCAGCCACAGATTGTTTTGCAATTGATTTGCAGACTTTAAAAACGCCTTTATGTTCCCAAGCTTGTTTTGTTCCACCCCCAATCGCCTGTTCAAATGTTTCCATTGTTACATTAACAAGTTCTTGTGGATATGAAACATCCAAGCATTGTTCAACACAATTAACGCCTTCAGAACTGCAACTTGTTGCTTCCATTGAATCACGAGTATCCAAGCTAATTTCATTTACAGCAGTACCCTGTGACTGGAGTTCCTTTTGAATTGCTGCTTGATTTTGAACAGCATACATTATAGCTTCAAGCCATATTTCATGCTCATGCAAGACATTGGTCCCAATAATTACTTCTTGTTGCATATCTTCAACAACATGAAATTTTCCATAAGTTGGAGGATGAATACCCCAAGAGATAGGGATACGAACACAATCAACGACGTTTAGTTTGCTTCCATTAGCAGTAACTAACCCATCTTTCTTGTACGTTCCTTCTCGTTCACGAGTAATTTTACCGCCTCGATTTTGGTTTTGCAAGATTTTGTTGAGAGTTTGCTTACGAATAATCGAAGCACAAGCGCCTGAATCCAACATTGAGATAATTTTGACGCCATCAAATCTTGTTTCCAACAAAGTTTTACGACCAACCATTTTTGGGCCACTTTCTGTATTTTCAACTGCACCAACAACAGTTATTCCATCAACACTATAAGGAAGATCAATACTGTATGCCTTTTCATTTCTTTCATTGGCTTTTTCAAGTACTTGCGCCACATTTGTTCGGCAATCACGAGCAAAATGATTGGCTTTTCCACATTTGTAGCACCCACGTGTTTGATTTCCATCAGCAAAAGAATTTGAACGCCTTGGTGCATCAGCTTGTTTTTCAGGAGAAGATCTTCCATCAGATCGCCTATCCATAAAATAACGCCTTTGATGCTTTTCATTGGTATTCATTTGCCGATTTCGAAGCTTTTGAGCATCTTCAACACCAAGCACTAATTCTTTTAACCAAAAATAAGCTTTTCCTGTATGCGGTAGTACAGTGCTACTAAACAAAGTATTTGCATCTTCAGCAGTAATGCGAAGCAATACTTTCTTCAATTCATCTTCTTTTTCTTTTCCAGAGCCATAGGCTTCCACAACTTTCTTTTCAAGTTCTTCCAACATTGCACGATATGATTGTTGAGGTGGCTTTGAATATTTATCAAGTTCAACACGAAGACTGAATTTGGCAGTTGAACTTTCAGAACCCAAGCAATTGAGCAGTTCCCGTTTCATTTCATCATATGATGCCTTCTTCTGTACTAATTCATCATGTTGAAATAGCAAAGTTGGTAAATAATATCCAACAAGAAACGCCTTTCCATGATCATCCAATGCTAAATAATCAGCATAAGGTTCAAAGTATCGGAAAAAACGTTCAAGTTCAATCCGAGTTTTTCCTCGAAATTCTTTTGGTTCAGGAATTTTCGCTTTTCCAACACCAAGTTGTGCATTCCTTTCATTATTTTGTTTAACTTGAATTCCATTCTTTGGTTGTACCAAAGCATTAACGCCTTGTGGTTGTTGAACATGTTGGGGACGAGGAGTTATTATCCTGTAACCCAATGGAGTATTTGTTTGAGTTGAACATAGAGAAAGTCTTGATGATGATCTTGACACACCAGTTTGTTCACTTCTTGACTTTAAAACGCGATATGCATTTATAAGTTCAAACATATCATTGAATCCCAAAGAAACTAAGAGATCATGCTGTGCAGGATCCAAGCCTTTGCTTTTATCCTTTTCCAAAGCAAGTTCAACCATAAATTTTCTTTTATCTTCAGCCAGCATTTCAATTTCTTGCTCCAGAAGCAAGTTTTGATCTTGAAGATTGCGATAATTAACGCCTTGATCTTCAACTTGAGCTGCCAGTACATTGATGGAGGATCTCATATGAATTTCCATTTTCGTAATCAAATGAGTAGGTATCATTTGATTCTTCTTTCTCATTGATTCCAACATATTATTTGCATCAATGATCGCCTGTTTGAGTTTACGAGAAACATCATTGGCTTCTTCCACCATTTGCTTATGTTTATCACCAAGCGGGATAACAAAGCCTTCATCATGAACATGAACCACATTCTGTCCACGATGGTCACCATTGGCACCATTTATTTGATTTGGATCACCAAAACCATAAAATCCATTTTCATTTTCTTCAATACCAGGAGGATATACCCCAAAATCCTGTTGAGTTTCATGTAACCCATCATTGAAGGAAGCTGAATGTGAACCAGCATTATCAGCATTCTGCTTTGATTGATCTTCATCATCTTCATGTTGCACCATATTCACACCATATGAACCAATACTTTCACGAAGACAAGCAGTGGGTTCTTCACCAACAACAGTAAAAGGTATTATCGCCTTATTACTAGTATAAACACCAACATGAGTAAGAGAAGGTAAAACACTTACACTCTTATCACGAACATCCATATATGAACCACGATTTGCATCCATATATCCACCACGATAACCACCATGATTAAAATCCATATAACCATTTTGATGATATCCACGTGCTTTATCCATGGCACTACAATTTCCACGATTCTTATTTCTTTCACCAGAACAAGATCGCCTTGCTGCAACAGCATTTCCCATATATCCACCAATCATTTTTCTTTCACCAGAAATTGATCGCTTTGCTGAATCAGCATTTTCCCGAACATTGACCATATCACGATCACATATTCCATCTTCATTCAATCGGCTGCATTTTTCTTCACTTTCACTTTCGATTTGTTCTTCAGCAATATCGCCTAAAACAGGGAACGAAAGCCGGGATTGGCCCTCCAAGTTGTGCTCATGTCCCTGGTTATGAGTACAAACAGTTACAGAATTACCCCATAAACCCTGCATAACAATAACTTACCTGCTTTATATCAGCAGCGCCTTCAATAATACCAAAATATCCAAGTTGTTCACCCAGCAACACCAGATATAATAAACGCCTTTATTATATAAACACACAAAATAAATACAACAGACAGAGTAAATACACAACCGAGCATAAAATATACAACTGAACTAGTAAAAATGGACAATAAGAGCTTTTATAGAGATTTAGAGGAAGTTGGGAACAGAACGCCAGAGAAATTAACATAAATGAATGAAAGTAGTAAAGGCGGTGGACGACATGCGCAACTAAATATTCAAATAAAAAAGCTGTAAAAATCATAACCAATTAAAAATTTTTGTCAAGTTTTTTTCATCCTTGTGACGCCCTTGTTTGAAATGAGAAAAAAGTGCGTAAATGGCTGCCTTTTTTCAGAGGCATATTTTTTGGTTGTTTCATCTTTACCAAAAAAATAAGAAAAAAAGAACAAACAAATTTTTGGCGCCTTTTTTCCCTAAAAAATTGAAAAATTAAGAAAGGAATATTCTTTTTTTCAAAAAAGTTCATATTTGTCAGTGCTTTAATGAATAAATTTTTGTTTTGAATATTTGATAATTATTTTTACACAAAACTAGAGACGTTGGGACACCGTTTTCGCCAACCTTTTTTTTATCAATTTTTTAGCCAACTTTTTTTAATAAAAACCCGAAATTGGGAACATTATTTATTAAAATGTTGTTAATTTCCTTCTCCACAAATGTTTGATTCTTTTTAAAAATGGACGTTTTTTTTGTTTTATTTAAAATTAGGAAAACTAAGAAATTTTGATTTAATAGAATCACACCCATCAAACCAAAATAGAAAAAATGTGTAACATTATGGCCAAGGCTGTCCGGAAAAAAAAATTATGATCACGAATGCCAAAAATCAGCCGGAATCACGGAATCCGGAATCCGATATTATTAAAAATAGACGTTTTTTTATTATATTTCAAAGTAGAAAAACTGACAAATTTTGGTGTAATACCAAAAATGTATCACTCAACCTAACAAAATTTTACATTTTAAATTATAGAAGAAAATGTCCTAAACAAAAATTAAACAACTTTCCAATTATTGATTGCCAACTTTGAGCCCTATTTCATCATTACGAGATCAGAAAAAAACCCCTTTGAACAAAGATGCTAGTGACACTTTAGGAGAGATTTTGAAAATATGCAAATTTTGTTTTGTTTGAATAGAAGAAAAAACAAAAACTGAATTTTTTTCTGTACTCAAAAATACCCAAAAATGGCTGCTTATATTTATATACTTATAAATAGCCAGTATGTATGTATACAAAAAAGTTTTTAAGAACTTTTTTTCGCTGTAAGTAGTGTATAATGGATTTCTGCGCTCGTAAAAACCCCGTCCGTCCTTCCTTATCCTGCTGGTGACACACATAGAAGGCAAATGTGCGTCACGGTCGTCGGGACTACTGTATCATTTTATTGCTTACGGGGTCGTTAAAATTGGTTTAACGACCTCTTTTTATATGCCCATAAAATTATTTTATGACCAATAAAATAGTTTAAGACAATGGTTTGCATAATTTGAAAAAAAGTTGTAAAAAAATTTTTTATTGGTCGTAAAACAAGTTTTATTAATTTATCCATGAATGTTATCGTTTTGAATTAAATGAACAAAAAAATTTTTTATTTGTTTTTTCATGCGGTTTATTTTTCAATATTTAAAAAGATATTTACGATTAAAATACTTTTAACAATTAATTATAATTTATTTTTACAAATGATAGGTCTAGTTTCAGACATTTCTTTTTCTTTTGTTTTATTTCTCAAAGGATATCGCCGTAATAAAGCTTCTTTTAAAATTTTTTCGCGTGTGTCTATAGGTTTTTTATTCCAGCATTGCTTTAAATGTGTCCCTGTGAAAACAAAAGTAACAACTCCCAAAATAATTCCAAAACAAATAAAATATTGTTTAAAGCTTTGCAAACCAAATTTTTCATGTGTTTTAGAAAGAATTAAAGGAAGACATTTAGCATCTTGAATAAATAAGTGACTATGTATGTCAAAGAAGACTTTTTTACGGTAGTTGAAATAATAAATTGTGTCATTATCGAAGAATTGAAAATCTTCAACACTTTGAGTTATGTGAAATTGTTTTAAAGGCACATATGGGAGATTATGAATAACAGAAAACACAAATTCTTCAGGGTTGTATTCTGAAACCCATTTATCTTTGTAATTAATGACACGCTGAGAGTAAACATTATAACGTGTCATTTGTGTTTCATAGGTAAACAATCTCATTTTACTGTTCTCATCAACATAAATTATAGTGGCATTGTCTGTTAGACTTTTTGCAATTAAATAAATTGTATTATTGAATTCAAAAACTGTTTGAGGAATAACAAATTCATTGAAGGAGTAGCATTTTTGGTACTTCAAAAAAGTGTTTAAGTTATCTTTAAAATCAACGCAGACATCAGTTCCATTAGATGTGAACAGACCAATCGTGTTGGTGTTTACTTGAGACCAATTTAAATTACAAGGTATTGTTACTATTAATAATCCTTTAAGGAAGGGTAACATCATGGATAAATTATATTCAGATATTAAATTTAGTGGAGCTTTTACCGGAGAGAATAATCTTAAACGTGAAACTAAAGGAAAAGTAAGCAAAAAAGAATTCAAAAAATTTTTGACGAATAATAGAACGTTTACACTTTTTCGCCCAAGGCGTAACAAATATCCTCGTTTAAAAACCACGCCCCGAGGGTTTATGACAGATGTTCAAATTGATTTAGCTGATTTTCAACTGTTGAAAAAGGAGAACAACCAATATACCTTTTTATTAGTTGCGGTAGATGTTTTAAGTCGCAGAATTTTTGTGGCGCCACTGAAAAGCAAACGTCCGGTAGATGTCCAAAAGGGTATGGATGAAATTTTAAAGGAAATGCCCTTTCAACCTTTGTATATTTACAGTGACCGTGGAACAGAGCTGGAATCAAAACAGATGCATAAATATTTCAACGAAAAGGGAATTATTAAACTAGCTTCAAGGAATCAGACAGTCAAAGCAGCGCAATGCGAAAGATCTATACGCACAATTAAAGAGCGCCTTTATAAACATTTTTCTGAAACTAATAGCTTGAAATGGATATCAGTGATAAAGGATATAGTGTCAGGTATCAATCGATCAATATGTAGAAGCACTTCTCTCAGACCTATGGACATCAATGAAAAAAATCAACAAGAAGTTTGGGATAAACTTTACAATAATGAAGGTAAAAAATATAAAGCAAAAGTTAAAGTCGGCGATTATTGTAGATTACCGTATAAAAAAGGAATTTTCGAGAAATCACATTTGGCCAACTGGACAGACGAAATTTTTTTAGTTGTAAAATGTCACCGTACTCAGCCTCCTGTTTTTAGTGTTCAAGATGAATCTGGGAAAATATTAAAAGAACGTTTTTATAATGAACAACTTGTAAAGGTCGACAAAAACCAGGACACAACATATAGAGTTGAAAAAGTATTAAGCTCTAAAATACGCAATGGTGAAAAATTTTTTTTGGTGAAATGGGTAGGGTTATCAAGTGCTCATAATAGCTATGTCAAAGAATCAGATTTTGTAAACTAAAAATTTTTATTACTGTAATTTACATAAATAAAAAACAACAAAAAATTTTAAATACAATAAAATTATTATTTAAGTCCAATTTTTAATGTTAAAACGTAACTTTTTTACATTTTCATCTTTATTTAAAAGTGATTTTATTTTCTTATAACCTGGAGGAGTTCGTTTGCCTACTGTATTTAAAGCATAGTCTGCAATATCTTCAACATTACTTTCTCGAATCACTTGGTTGCTCCGTGGACTTATAAGTTGACCTTCTGCTGTAAAGGTGTAATCATCACTTCCCTTTAAATAATTTGCTAACTTTTCGACCTTTGCTTGGTGATTGTCTTTCTTTGATATTCGTTTTCTTGAATTTAAGACAGAACTGGGTGTAGATGGTCTTCTTCTTGGAGCTCTAGAAACAGGTGTATTTGCCAAATCTGTTTTATGTATTTGGGTAATTTTGGGTGTCACTTGTTCAGCACTAAAAATGGAATTTGTTTGGCTGTTTTTTTCAGTATTCAGAAGTGGTGTGGACAAATCAAAATCTGAAACATTTTCTGGTGAATCATATTTACTTTTTTTTGAGGCTGTACTAACAGAAGTTAAATCCGTAATTAAATCTGGTTCAGTATTATCAACAATTTCAGAGCTGGAAAGTTTGTGAGAGTGTTTACTATTTTTGTTGTCTCTGCTACTTGAATTTTGAAGAATGTTTACCAAGTTTTGTAATGTTGCTTCTAAATTAGTATTAAGTTGCGTGTCCTCAACTTTTACAGGTTTTTCGTTAATTTGTCTTAATTTTTTATTCATATTTCTCAAAGCATTATTGTACAAAACATTTTTGGATGAAACATTTAACTGAGGATCATTCAAAATATCATTTAAATCTTTTTTAGCAATATTCAAATGATCGGAATCGTAATTACCTAACATTGAATTGTATTTATTTTCTTCAACTAAATAAAATTTTTGACTCATTCTAAATATTTTTGACCAACTGCTGCTAAAATAGGAATTAATAATGATGCAAATGGAAAACCATCACCTTTTTGCAAAACTCTTCGTGCTGATTTAGGAGTTCGCACTCTTGATAATTTACGAATAGGCGTGGCATGAAGCTTTAGCTGTTGCATTCTTTTAGATGGCAATTTAAAAAAAGATTTTGTAACGTTGTGACAAATTTCTGTTAAAGCTTCTAATTCCTCAGGAGTGGCAGATTTAATAAGAAAATTCTTCTTCACAGGACTTTTTGTTTTTGCCAAATTATTTAAAAACGTAAAATTACGTTTGACGCAATCTCCGACTTGACAGCGACCCCTCATGTTTAAACAATGACACGGGGTTGAAAAACCGTAACCGTTTCAGGTGGAAATATGTTTGTCCGTAGGCGTAACTCTTGAGGGCATGTTGGTGACATATCAACAAGAAGGTAACCAAAGTTGTCTTTTGTTGCTTTCCTGTAACTATCCATGAAATATGGAAGTTGATGCGGAAAGTTTTGAGAACCAAAGTTTCGAACACCTAATTGTGCAGAAAAGGCTTTCATCAGAATGACGTAATGAGCCTGGCCGCGGGCCAGCTTTAATTTTCGGTCAAAAAGTTGCTGAACTACAAATATCAAAGTTATATTTAAATGATGTGTCTTTTTTGTGAACAAATTTTCTAAGTATTCTTCAGAAACATTAGAGGCCAAATCGTCCATAATCAATAAAAGCGGTTTACTGTAATTTTGTAAGTCATCATCAGTAGGTACTCCCTGGGTTGTTTTGACACCTAATGATTCTATTTGAGGAATAGCGCTATTATATTGTCCGTACGCGTAAACTATTTCTACAGGAGGCGTTTCCAGCAGTGATTTTGTGTTTTGTAAAAATTTAAGCAAAAACGTTGTTTTTCCTGAACCAGACGGACCTGCTAATATTATATTTGAAGGGGTATGAATCTGCATATCTGATAAGTGAAATGCTTTCATTTTGTATAAAAAAGTACCTGAAATTATGTCTGGTTTTTATATAGTCTTAGCAAGTAATTCAAAAAGTTTCTCAAATAATGAAGTCAACAAATTTCGCGTTAATTTACCACAATCGTTACATTTTAATTCAGAGTGGTTTTGCGGGGTCCATTCTGTAATTTATCCTCATTCTTGGAATGCTATAGGATCAAATTATCCTGAAACGATAGTAGTGGATTTAAAAGATGGTTTATCCAGAACTTATTATATCGAAGCTATGACCCCTTTTACTCCAGAAAAATTATCCCAACAATTAAATACTTATTTGAAATCTCATTTACGTAATCCAGAAACAACAATAAGAAAAAAAAGACAAGCTATTGGTTCAGGTCAAAAGTTACGTGATATAAGAAAAAAGAAGCTAAAAAATAAGCAAGGTCAAGAAGAAACGGAAGAAGAAACAGATCAAGAAACGACATCTGCCTCTGTAGAGATAAACAGCAACAACAAACAACAAGAAAACAGTACAGTAACCGAGACAAACCCTGTAGATGAAAATGGTACAAATAAAGCATTTGAAAACCAAAAAACGGATACTGTAGACGATGCCTCACAAAAACTTGAAGCTGATAAATCGCAGAAAGAAAAACAAGAAAAAGAGGAAAAAGAAAAACAAGAAAAAGAGCAGAAAGATGCTGCACAAAAACTTGCGGCTGAAAAATTACAAAAAGAAAAGGAGGATAAAGAGAAGAAAGAAAA